>VXBO01006063.1:152239-166476 GCA_013400135.1 Rhinoptilus africanus | reverse complement strand
AAGGGAGTGGAACATCTCCCTTATGAGGAAAGGCTGAGGGAGCTGGGTCTCTTTAGTCTGGAGAAAAGGAGACTGAGGGGTGACCTCATCAATGTCTTCAAATACCTAAAGGGGGAGTGTCAGGAAGATGGAGAGAAGTTGTTTTCAGTGATGACCAGTGATAGGACAAGGAGTAATGGATGTAAATTGGAGCATAGGAGATTCAAGAGGGATATCAGGAGGAATTTTTTTACTGTGAGAGTGACAGAGCACTGGAACAGGCTGCCCAGAGAGGTTGTGGAGTCTCCTTCACTGGAGACATTCAAAACCCGCCTGGACGCGTTCCTGGGTGATGTGCTCTAGGTGACCCTGCTCTGGCAGGGGGGTTGGACTAGATGATCTTTCGAGGTCCCTTCCAACCCTATGATTCTATGATTCTATGATTCTATGATCCCAAATTGCACTGCATTCCTACTTGTGGGCACTTAAATAGAATCCCACACCTCTGATGACTATAGTGGAAGCTTAGGCACCTAGTTTATGCGTAGATAGTTGCAGGCCTCTACATTTAGGTGTCTTGATCTAAGCTGAATCCTACTTGCCTCCTCAGGGTTGTGAGAGATCTGAGTTTTGGAATCCCAAATGAAATGAGATGCTTCCCAGCATCTTTTAAACAGTTTTTCAGAGGAAGGGTTCAGGCACATCAGTTTGTCTACAGCAGCTCTGGTAGGAGCCTGGCCTTTACCTGGTGGGAGCTGTAACTCCAGGAACAGGAACCAACATGCAGTACATTGAGAGGTTTATGATGCAAATGTCCTAAACCCTACCTGTTACTCTATGTTTGAGTGTCATCGTGTATCTATGAAATGACACTTTACTAATGTTAAAATGTATTCTGCAATTGCTGTGTTATGTACTATGAAATATATAAATACATAAAGAAAGGATATAAAAGAAAGTGTTCCTTATTGAATGTACAAGAATTTATTGCCATCTAGGGTACTATACTACTTATTTCTTGTGTGCATCCCTAGGTATGTCTATATATGAATATACAGATATATGACTGTATGTATTTAAAAACAGATAGGTGCGTGTGTAGCAGATATAACTATGTGTAAGAATTGTTATGAGTTGTGAAAAGCCGATGTAAAAAAACCATCTCTTCAAAAGCATAATGGAGCAGCAATAAATCAGCTTAGCACAATTCATTATGCTCGCACTTTGATCTTTCAGCAAGACAGCACTGCTCTTTGCACTTAAAATGTTAACGAGGGAACGATGCTTTTACTACAGCTGTGGTCCAAAAATGTGTATTCAGAGAAGTAGTGATATAACTCAGCAGCTCTAGGTGGGTCTGTGCATTCAAGCTCTAAAGGGTCCATCTGTGCTTTCCTACCCTTGCGCCTGTGTTATACCCACACCCGTTACTTTCAGAGAGATAGAGCCAACATGTTAGAAAACAGGGAGGAAGAAAAACCAAGTTTGTGTGAAAACGGTTGAAAAGTTTAATTAACCTTCTTCCATGTGGAACATCTTTCATGAAACCTATAGTTATACATAAATGGACTTTACATCAAGAAAGATGGGATTCTGTTGTGTGTTTTTGTGTCAGATATTGCTGGTAAAAGTGGGCATGCTGCTAAACTTTGGAATCTCAACTCCTTGCTGTGCTCTGCAAGCCATGTATATAGCAGCAAGTGCACAGGTACCCATGCTGGCATGTCAAGGCAGCTCAGCCTTGATATGAAGACATGGCCTCAATGGGAGAAAATTAAGGTAATTTCCATCTTTGAGTGTTGAGAATTTCAGCAGGAATAATAGCAGAGCGTATACCATGGTTACTAGGGTGTTGTTCTGCCTACAGGGATGTGGACTATTTCAATTCCTTTCTCAAATGGCAACCAGACAGAAACAACTTCTGACTGATTCATGGCTGCTGAGGTCCAAGTATCAATTTATTGAGTAGCCTCATGAATTCATAAATACTGTGTCTTACAAGTGACTAAAAAATACTTTAACTTTTTTTTTTTTTTTTTTCTTCTCTGGCATTAGTGTCTTTTCAAAGACAGAAAAACTGGGTGTATTCCAGGGTTTGGAAGTGTAGCAATTCCCTTTGCATTCAAAGCATTTCACAGTCCACAAAAAGCCTAATAAACCATAATGGCATTTTATTATGGGTACTTTACCCATTGTACCATAAATGTCTTGAGGACTGCCTTTGTACAAGTATTTTTGTCAAGTGCAGCACTGTGACCTTGCTTTCTAGTTCCAGCTAGGGAGCTGGATCGGGATAGTTGAATAAACTATAGTTCACCAAAAAGAAAGTATATGGTGAAAAAATTGACTCTTCAGGAACTGCATACTTGGGAGATCTGTGAACTGGTCAGAGATAACTAGGGTCAGAAACAGTGTGTTTCTGGCAGGAAAAGAAGTTAGAGAGCATTAGCTACACTTCCAGGCTATTATAAACTTTTTCTAATGTAGGTTTTATGGTCTTCTTCCTTCCAGCTCGGTGATTTAGGCATCTGATTTTCACTTTGAAAGCAAAAATTCCTAGATTCAAATTGTAGATGGACTGCTTCCATCACAGCTGTCTTGAAGGCATTTAAATACCACATAGAGAAGTGCACTTTAAGAGCTCAGATGTTCCCCCCTGAGTATTTGCAGGAGATGGTTATGATCCTCATGGTCTCCAGAACACAGTGCAAAGCTCCACCAGAAGCACAAAGTATTCGGCCAGTCCTGTTCCTGTCCTATACACTAAATTGCTGTAATTAAGAGCACAGCCATTTCCAATCTCTGCTTCAATTCTCGAGCCTGAGAAACGTCTGACCTTAAACAAATCCAAATAAGCTAAATGTTTCTTAGAAGTTATTTCACTGCTCCTTCTTCTTTCTTTCATTTTATGCAATTCATCGACTGGCTCAATCACAGATAAACTAGCACAAATCAATGAAAAAGATTTCAATCTTAATTGCCTCTAATTTGCAATGGAATAATTAATTGAGCATACTGTATCCTGCAAAGCTTCTGTCCTTTGTTCTGCAGTTTTACTGTGCCATGTTTAATTGATTCTGGTAGTAGCTTATAATGGACTGCAAGAGCTCTCTTCATAAAATAATAAAATAAAAAAAATTGTAAAAGGGACTTACTGAATTGCATGTGAAAAAAGGGCACATTTCCAGCAGCTGGATGGACTGTAACTTGTAAATTTTACCTTGGCTCGTAAAGCAAAGAGTGCTTACAATATTCTTCTATACTGCCCCCTCCACAAAGCCAGTAGATAAGATTTGTTGCAGAGATGTAAGAAAGAGATAAGGATACATTTAAAATTACTCTGAACTACACTGTGATCCTGATAGCAATGGTATAAAAAGAGACAATTGTCTGAAAGATGTCCCAGCACCATCAAATGTATATAACTTGCTGCTTTAGCATCTGCCTGCTCCTGTTGCAGAAAAACCCAGGGAATTATTTGTTCCTCTGAACACTATTGGTGGAAGGAGAAATGATGATCTTTTTGTTAGGGCACCGTGATTCTCAAAATCAGATTCTTCCACTTCTTTTTTACAGATTTTAGGCAGCTCACTAAACTCTGCCTATAATTGAGTAAAGGTAGTTGTCATTCAGCACTGTTTTTTCTTTTGGTGTTTGGCCTGTGCACTACCCTTTTAGGCTGCAGTTTCACAAGAGCTTAAAGATTTTCATCTTTTATTCCCCAGTTCTCTCTCCCCACAGCAGTGTAACTCTTGTGTGGGTGGGGTTTTTTTTGTTTTTGGGGTTTTTTTTAAAATACAGTTTATTTCAGAAATCTGAGTTATGGTGCAGCTCTGCAAAAGCAGCACTGGTAGGACAGAGGTATTGAATTATTCTGGTGAGACACGGGCTGGAGGTGCCTGGGGCATGATGGGGTAAGAAAGTCTTATACAGGTTTTTCAGCTGAAGAAAATGTACCATGGAATGACACAAATGAACCAGGCAGAAAAAAAGATGATGAGCTATTAGGGCTGTTGAAAGGGAAATTCAATTGACTGTCATCTTTATACAAATCTGTGAGAGTCAGGCTTGAAGTTACGGTGAAGAGGTCTGAGAGAGCAGAGATAGCGCTGCTAAAGTGCGGGGGTTTTTGGCTGCTTTTTAGCATAGCCTTGTCCCCATGTGTTAAATTACAGCCCTGTCCTACTTTCCCATTGAACAGCACCACTGAGGTGCATTTCCATTTACTTATTCTTTTGTATCGTGTAACATGCACTTGGTACAGAGATGCAAATAAATACAAAAAGTGCAGGGAAACAGTGAACCAGAATCTTTGTGGCTTGTTTTAAGCTAAGTCCCTCTCCTTTCCTCTCTTTTTCTGCATGCCTTCTACCTTGTCATATTCAGATCATGCCTCATTTAGCCGAATTACTCAGGTCACCTTAGATTAATTGGGCAATTTGGCACTGATGCCGCTGATATATCCCTATCTGAGTGCTATGTCAAAGAAGTCATAATATAAGCAGCATTTAAGAAGTTATCTGCTAGCAAACAAGAACACAGACCAGGAAATCTGGTATTTGCCATCACCTTGTTTTTTATGATTAATTAGTGGATGTACCGAAGTAACAATCCTGTGCATGTGCAATTTTGCTCTACATTTTCCAGGCCCCATCCCTTCAATTCAACCTCCCATCCTCATTAATTTTCAATATGTGGAGCTGAAAATGTTCCCTTCCTACAGCAGCTTTGTCTTGTAAATCTATTTTCTTAATTAAGAATTTTACATACAGGATGGCAGTGGGACCATAAGATGCATCCCAGTTAAAAAATAGACTATCCTGAAAATCTGGCTTTAATTTTCAGTTAAAATCAACTAATATGGGAAGAGATTCAATTGAAGAGATCCCAAATATTTTCATAGAAACCTATGCTGTTACACAAAGACTTTGAATGAGAGAAACTGCTGTTGTTTACATTATCTTCTTTTGTAGGCATTGCAAGTTAACCTGTTCCCAGAAACCTTAATCCAGCATCACATTTAAGCATATACTTGCTTTAATCAGCAATGGCAGTGAATAGGATTCTTGAAATGCTTAAATTTCAGCATATGCTTAAGTTTCATGCTCAGTTACATTCCTACTGTATTATGTCAATGTTAAAAAGTGTCACAGCTTAGAAAATCACAATCACATTAAAGCTAGATTCTGATATTTGCTTGCCTTTTTATTATATCTTCAATATGTAACATTAATATTTATAAGCATATGGAAAGCATATTTACAAGCACTTTCCTGTAAATAAGATGCTTGGAATTATTACAGCATTTCTTGGGTTTATTTTTCTTCATCATTTTATGGTTTCTTTTTCTGCATTCATGATTTTTTCCTGAAGTTTTCCACTTTAGGTTTACCATTCCTTTAGTACACTGAAAAGAAGCAGCATCCTTCTTTCTTTTCTTAGTTTGAGCTGTTATCTCTCTTTGTTTCTATTGACTTGTTTCACTTTTTTGTTGGTTTGTTGCTTGGTTGTTTGGTTGTGTTTTTTTCATTTGTCAGTGATTTTCTACACCTTTGACTTTCATTCAGGCTTTCTTTTATGTTCTCTTTTTCCTGTCTTTTCCATTTTGTTTCTAGCTCCATTGCTTTTCCTAATTTCTGCTATGCATCAACAGTGACAAAAGATGGACAAACAATGTATTTTTTTTGCCTAAGACCACCAGGAGACACTCCCATCCCTCAGTATTTCTGACACACTGTGCTTAGAAAGTGGAATGTGAAGAGCAATGTACCTGAAAGATGCTTTTCAGTGTCAGACCTGTAAACATCTGCATGCCTAGAGGGGTAAGGATTTTAATTCCAAAGCAGAATCTTTATTTACCCAAAAAGAATCACTTATACCTAACAGTATATACATTTCCTGGGAAATGCTTTGGAAACAGTAGAAACCCACATCCATCAAATTTACTTTTTGCTGCCTGTATTGAAACTGTGAATGTTAAAAGTCTTATCCTAGCAATGATCTGAAAAGAACCTAAAAAAAATAATCAACATGGTGAAGTTTATTGTCTCGATGAAAGCTCTAACATTTGAAGTCCGTTTTATTCATCTCTGAGAGAAAAGCAAACTTTGTAAGGTGGCTTAGTAGATGTTTTCAATACTTATTCAGTTGTCCTCTTAAAACCAAGAAGAGGGAAAGGTTTTTTACTGTCCTTTATGCTAGTAGTGATTGGAAATTTTTTGGACAAAGTTAACAAAAGCAAATTAGACATCTCAGTCCAGATACAGCCCTCTCTGAGCCACCTCTGATGCTGATTTAGCTGTGAGGAAGAATAACACTTAAAGCCAGACACTGTGGAGATATGGGGTCCCCACTTCTGAAGTCGTCTTCCTGGGTGATTTGCCCTAAAGCCAGGGAGTTTATGAAATCCCTGCTGCAGTCCTCTAAACCTGATCTCCTTGTAGAAATACACGTAGCCAGACTGCCAATTTCAATGCCTCTTGAGAGCTTCTATTCTGCAGAAAATTCTGGCATAAAATATTTTCAGACCAATTCAGGCTTTTCTGAAAAGAATAAGGATATTTCCACAAATTGGAAGCATTGCCTTTTGTCTAAATTATCCTTAACACATTTGGTATTATATATATATAAAAAAATAGCAGCGGCAGATTGTTCTCATGCTCTTCTTAACTATGAGATTATAATTATGTATATTCCCAGGATAAAAAAAAAAGCAAACTTCTTACATTCCAGTCCTGACTCTCCCTTTAATATCTCTCATTGCCTAGGTTAAATAGTGTCACCTCTCTATTCCTTAGATTAGCCTCCTGAAAAAGTATGAAATACCATTTTTTGAATTATTTTTAATTAGGACTTAGTAATGAAAGTATTATTTTAATGCTTAAAATTTGCTATTTCATTTTTCTCCTTGCAAGGAAGGGAGAAGAATGTGGGAGAGGGATTTTTCTTTAATTGACAAGTACAGCAAGTCTTTCAGAGGAATCCTAATCTGAAATGCTGGTTCTCTAAAGGGATCACTAGCCCTTGTAAGTGCTGCAGCAAGCCTAATTAAAGCAAATATTGAATCAGACAAGATTTACATGGAATGACAGTATATTGCTTTTTTGATGATTCAACAAGAAGTTCTACTAACCTTGTTTTCACTGACCTGTAAGAAAAAATGCATTCCCTTTGGGTTTACCATACTGAAATCTCATAATTCCTCATTTATATACACAAATACCCACCTCTTCCCTGAGAAATCCTTGTAATTTATATAGAAAAAGGTGCCTTTCAAAGTCTGGATTGAAATATATAAGAAATAAAAAAAAATTACCCTAACTTGAAAAATATCTTGGGTTCTAGTTTTGATTCTGCCTATGCCCAAGCCACCTGTAAATGTTTTGACCATGAATTCAGTGTAAATTACGTCTGAAGTTGAAAGTACGTCTGTCTTGTGATAATACCTGAGGTTTAGTTTGCCTGGCAGCTGAGGATAATCAAAGTCTTGTTTTGGATAGAATCAGAGAAACAATCCATATTTTGTCACCGATGCTTCAGTGCAAATAAGCAAGTAGGACATGGAGGCAACACTATCTTTTCATTTTAAAGGGTATCTGTTATAGCTGCCTGACACATCGTTTAACATCCATTCAGGAATGCAGTATTCGTTGCTTAATATGGAACATTCATTTCTGTCTGAATTTATATGAATTCTTTCTTCAGCCAAAGATTGACCTGTATCCCATTGTACCGGCCAATTTCAGAGTGCGGGTGTCTCTCCGAAATGGACTCTCTCCTTTAGAGTTTTATGCGCCACCAAACAAAATAATCAGTGTCAGAGGTACAAGGCAATCGTTTTATCTAAAGCCACCCACTCCCCTTTTGTTTTCCTGAGAACATTGTGTGCTTTTTATTTTACATCCTCCTCTTCAGATCTGCAGATGTGAAACTTTAAATGCAGGGTATTAAAAAAAAAAAACAACACGAAAATTACAGAGCTTTGCAGTCAAGCACTATGTGTCTACAATTCTACAAGAGTAGAGATAATTTTACATGTTACTTACAGACATCAGTGTGATAAAAAGAAAAATAATAACCTTTTCCACAAAAAAAAAAAGCAAAGATTGCTATCTGCATTTAATACCAAATACTAGAAAATGAAAAGTGCATTCATTTCTGTGAAATAGATAGGCCTTTAAAATGAAGCTCTAAAGGGGCATTTCTATGAATAGAGAAAACTGTAAACTGAATATCAGAAAATACTTCCTACCTGTTAGATCTAGCATAGGTAGACACAAGCAATGATACAACATGAACTCTAAACTTAGGAGAAACAGATAGTGTATTGGCCAACCAGCCAGAGGAACAATCCATAAGGAAATCCTCTAAAACCCAAGAATAGTCCCCTTTGTGACTATTTCTACAGTTATCTGATAAAACTCCTGTTACATTGCACCCTACAATCACACCTTGCTCTTTTTGGATTTAATAATTCCAGTTAAAATTGTGGCTGCAAAACTCACTTTTCCTTCAATGGGCCAGAAATTCACCCTCTGCTACAAAAATATTCCTGGCATAAGATATAGTTGGCCTTATATCTAGCATGCTTAGAAATAAAAATGAGCACAGGTTTATTATAAACATATATTTATTGATTGCTTTCCAATAGCACTTAAAAGTCCCAGCAGAGACTGAAACATGATGGAAGAGATATTATTTGTCCCAGTGATCTGACAGGATGGAGACAAAAAGGGAAACAAGGAGATTTGTCTAAGGTTGAAATCAGTGAATGACCTTGGATGAGACCCTAGGTGTCCTGATCCCTGTGGACTTTCTGCAATCCACAACTTTTTTGCATGTGACTTGTAGAAGTGTTTTGTGCCGCCAAACTATGAAGCAGAGACACTGGGGCAAGGTCTAAAGTTCTGGAGAATAAATTTACACAGAGTTCAGGAAAGACGTACTCCTAAAAGGTACACACATTCAAAGGCAGATGAAACAACTACATTTATTTAGATCCCCACATACATTTAGATTAACACAATCAGTAGTGACAAAATACACAACACCTCAGCAGGAGTACTTAACATCATGTGCATATATGCATAAAATGAAGAACAATTGATTGTGTAGCTTTTCCATGGAAAAGGAGCTGGGCTTTACAGTGTCTCAGAAAGGGCCAGTGCTATACTGGGAAACATAAGGAAGAGCACAACCTGCAAGACACGGAAGGATTCGGTTGCCCAAATGTAGGCAGGTAGTTCCATTTTAGACACCTTGGGATACCAAGACATCTGCATGGGACAGACAGATGACACAGAGGAGCTGTATGAAACTTGTCCCTTTCCAAAGAGGAAGATGGAGACCAGATGGGATAAGCTTATGCTCTCTGTATGGATGTTGGATGGCTACATGGGAGCAGCACAAAACTGAAAGCAATCATCTCTGTATATCAAGGTTTCAGAATTCATATTATTTTATTCTGGTGTCTGCAACATAAGCTGTTTACACACCTAATGTACACAATCGAGCCTTCCTCATACAGATGTTGGAGTTTAAGATGCAATTCATCTGGCCGAAAGCAAGCATTCACTTTGTAATGGAACCATTTATGCTCTGAACACTGCTGATTTTAATGGGGTGACAAGCTCTCTGGTGAGTATAAAAGGAGACTACGGTTAAACATCAACATCACAGAAACTGGGGTGAAGTTCTAGTGAAGATGAAATCCCACCCAGTGTTTACATTTTGCTTACAGGGCTTGAGTCAAGCTAGAGAACCTTCAGCAGAATAAGGAAAAATGGTCTATGAAAAATGAGTGAAAGAAATTAATAACCTGATTTGGGAATGGGTGTCAGGAGGATGGGGCCAGGCTCTTTTCGGTAGTGCTCAGTGACAGGACAAGAGGTAACGGGCACAAACTTGAGCACAGGAAGTTCCACCTAAACATGAGGAGGAACTTCTTTACCTTGAGGGTGGCAGAGCCCTGGCACAGGCTGCCCAGGGAGGTGGTGGAGTCTCCATCTCTGGAGACATACAAAACCCGCCTGGACGCGTTCCTGTGCCACCTGCTCTAAGGTGACCCTGCTCTGGCAGGGGGTTGGACTAGATGAGCTCCAGAGGGCCCTTCCAACCCTATGATTCTGTGATTCTGTGAATGGTAGCAGTCTTCAGACATAGAAATGACTTCTACAGTGTGAAGGTGAGCAATCTATACCTCAGGACAAAGCAAAGACATTAGGAGAAAAAAAAAATAAATAAAAGCCCTCTTTTGAATAGTGTGGATAGGGAAACATCGAGCAGACTGTCTGGGAAGTTTTGATGACTCTATCACTGGAAATCTATGAGAAGACCTTAAACAAGCATCTGCCAGGACTAACACATCTGCTGTTGATGCCTCTTAGGGCAGGGGGATAGATGAGATGGCCTCTGAGAACCCTCCCAACCATATGAATCTATGACACAGAAATGAATAATTCACTTTTTATCTTTGCAGAGATGTGGAAATAAATAATAACCGAAAGTCTAATCCTAGCAAAACTCAGAAGACTAGGAAAAACACATATAAATCATTGGTAATCCTGTAAGATAATGTACTGCATTGCAGAAGTGTTCGGCACCTAGACAGTTAGGCAGCTTTTCATAATACCTCAACTACAATTCAAATGTCAAGTGAAAACAGACTTGCCAAGCCTACCAACCAGCAGTTTAGAGATTTTCTAGTCAAATTGCCCGATGAATTTTGAAAAATAGAGCAAGTAAGGTGGAGGAATAGTCCCTTCTAACCCACAACGTGTCAGATCTTTGACTGTACATGATCCATCATTGTGACAAAGACAACATTCGATTAATTTACAGTCAGTTTTATTGCTGAATCTACCTACTGCATAGTCTGTGCTACAATTTAGCATAGCCAGGTGCCAATAAATAAGCAAGAACTGGATGTTTGAAATACCCTTTCCCCAAAATATTCCATGTTAATTACTAGAATCTGTGTTATTTACTCTGGGAGCATGCAATTGAACAAAACACAGGCTGTGTACAACAGATAAAAATCAGATTAAAAAATTTGTTTTAAAAAGGTTAAACTGTGTATGAATAATTAATTGAAAATGCTCCATGCAATTAGCAATACAGGAATTATTTGGTAATAACTATACCATTACTATGCACTTTCTGAATTAGCATAACAACTTCTACTGTCAATCTATGAAAATGGTATAAGAACTCAACAGCTCTTTCTCAGATAACTGCTTCTGCACAAGCGGCTTTGGTGCTTATGAAACTATTTTGGCTAGATTAACAGCACTAGGTGCCCTAGGTATGAACATTACTTTTAATTTGTTTTAATATTTCTTTCACTGATTGGTATCAGCGTCAGCCTCTGTCCTGAAGGGTTTGAACTACAATACTTGTGTCTAAAGTTTGTTGCCAAAATAATGTATCTCTTTTGCTGTCTTATCCCCATTTATCTCAGGTTCAGAAATGGTTTTAGTAGGAAATATTCATCATTGAAGAGCTTCTTTCTCTGGTGGCCTTCATCCTTGGGTTTGTGTTTTCATTGTGATACCCCATTAGAGGTACTGTTTGTTCTCTTCTTCTACCTTGATTCAGTGTGGGTGTGCATTAAGGTCTTAATGTAAACATTTGGCTTGTTTCCTTTGCTCCCATCTATGCTTTCTGGGGTGTACAGAAGACCAGGGAGGTGAATGAAGGGTAAGGACACAGTACTGGTCTGAAACCTTGGACAGAAATTTCTCAAGAAACAACAAAAAGACAAACTAGAGTCCAAGGCAAATTCTCTCTTAAACATGTTCAAGTAAAGCTTCTAATTCCAGAAACACAGACCTTTGCCAATTCCTGCAATTTCACTGGACTATGAATACAGAAATTTCCAAATATTGTTTTTCCATCTCCTTCTTTTGTACTCCACCTCAAGCTTCATCGAACTTGAGTGAAGCTGTTTATCTCAACTCCATCGAAATCCTGTCATTTGGGTGCATATGAAGGCGCGTCAGGGAGAGTTTGCAAGTTTCTAGATCTCAGATCTGTGGAAATGCACCAATGCTTAACTCCTGACCTTCTGTTTCAAAGGAGCCTTTTCTGGTATCATATGTGGGTTGGAGGTGTTGGATCAATGTCACACAACAAATTTAAAGCTCTCTAGTTCGTGGTGGGGGGGATCTAGATATTAACACTGACATATCAAAGGAAGAAATCTGAGGTAAAGTAGCACATGGGAGAAAAGGAAAGGCAGGAGGGGAATGATCTAACACGCAGCATAAAAATGAGAGGTGGCAGGGCAAAGTCCAGACTGCTGAACACTGGACTTTTGGCTGGACACTAGCATGGGCCAGGGAAGATACATACAGTACTGTGTTACTCTCTAACCGTGTTCATGCTGCCTGGATAGCAATGACCAGCATCTTAACAACTGCTCTGATTTTTATGTCTGCTGTAGCATAGATTAAGCATTGGCATGACATATGGAAAAAAAGCCCCTTTCAAATCAGGGAAAATTGGAATTGAAACTTGACTTTTCCCGCTTCCCAACCCTTTATCCAAGATTTGATATCAACAAAACAGAGATCAGTCATTATCTCTCTACTAACGTGCCATAAACCAAAAATGTCCACAAACACACTTCTGAGAAGCTGTGAACTGTACTTTGCTTATCCATTGTCTGTAAACTGAAAGCTTTTGGCCTTTGTTGCTTACTTCCTCTTTCCTCCTCCTAAATATTGCAAATCTGTAAAACTCACTAAGGAGAAAGTAGCAGGTACATCTCCGCAAAGATTTAGGATTAATTAGAGTGAATTTTGCCAAATATTGTCCAAGAAGTTGTGACCAAATTTATTTAGGATATCCTTTGGTATCATCCATTTCTCACTGTCAAGCAAGCCTGAAGAACACTTTCCAAATATATATGTATTTTGCTGTTTGGATGCTCAGCTGAAACCATGGACTTAATTTTCAAAAGTTGTGAGTACCTACACAGGCCTGCTGATGCCAGATGGCTGAAGACCTTTGATGGTTTTTGAAAGCGCAGGATGTAATAACCCACAGAACATCCCAAAAGGAGGCAGTCAACGTTGATGCACATCACTGAAAATGTCTTTGTTTTCCTCCTGATTTCTAAAATTCATACCAATGACACTTACCCCTCTTGGAGGGATGTGGTATTCATAAGCCTAAATTTGCAAAAGTAAAGAACTGCAGACAGCTACACTAAGGACCAAGGAAGACACGGCAGAGTTCTGTCTTGGAAACATGCAGTGTTATTGTGCATTGTATCTTGCTGTCAGTGTTACATTTCAGAACTGAGCATGACACGCCGAGGATGTCTGCTGAACCAAATGTGAATAAAAATTCATATTACAGCAGTTCTGTTACCAGGAAACCTCTATTAACGATGTCCAATTTTGCTCCGATATACATATCCCATGCTTAAGTGTATGGCAGTCTGTATTATTTCTCTGTGTGTTTGTATGCCTGCTAAGATTTATAGTGTATAACTATTCAATTGACACTGCATTTGAAAAGAAAGCTTTGCAAATACAATGAATGTACATAAAAATCTCTCCCATAAGAAAGCAGAGGAAACTTCTTTCTACAATACATCATATGCAAAGCAGATGCTGATGCTGCTTTGAATGTTTCGTGGGGTTTTTGATATCATCTAATTTTCCGGAACTATTTGCGGTACCAGTAAAAAATGTTCTTCATTTTACAAATGGTAAAATATCAGAGAACTAGGTCATATGTTTGAGACGGTGAGGAATTCTGCAAGTTTGGTCCTTTCATACTTTCAGGGAAATGCAATGAAAAAAATAATTAAGAAAAAAAAATCAGTTCCACAGTATCCTTGTAATTACCTTTTCAAATAATCTTAGATTTTTGGCTTGTGATGTACTTTAATTTGTAACATGGGAAGGAGAGTTGTGTCAAGAGCTTCAGTTTCATTTCTTCCTTATGGCTACTCCTGTCTGGGTTCCTGAGCAGCATTTTTCTGTCTTGACGGAATTCCACCATGTACTAAACATCCTGCTAAGTTTAGTGGGAGTAAAGGACATTCACGCACCCTTGTAAGATTAGCATCTTTACATTGGCTGCATCTGGATCAGAGATAGATTTCAGGGGCACATCATAAATATAATTGTGCCTATATGTGTATCTCTCCCCAAATACCTCATTGTACCTCTCCCCTCAATATGTCTCAGCTGGAATGACTTTCTGCATTCTGTGTTAAAAGGACGTTTTTTTTCAGATGATATATT
>VXBO01006063.1:67936-144823 GCA_013400135.1 Rhinoptilus africanus | reverse complement strand
GTTAATGGTTGGACTTGATGATCTTAAAGGTCCCTTCCAACCTCACCGATTCTAGTATTCTATGATTCTATGATTTTATGATTCTATGGAACTGAGGAGCAAGGGTGCAAAATTCAGTTTGGAAGTGAGACTTAGTTTTTATTTATTATCTTAGTCTTCTAGCGAACCTGAGTGAAGGATAGGTGAAGAGATGCAGGGGCATAAAGGTATTCAAGAACATAAGTCTGATTGGGTGACTTTGTATGGTAGTACTCATTTCCTTGTCTGCTAGAGATGCGAGATTTTAATGGAAGTGATAAATTGAGCCTCCACTACAGAGGGGATTTGAGGATGGGACACTTTAACCCACTACTTTTGAATTAGTAAGGAGAAGACATGGTACATTTCATTGAGTTTTGATTTCGAACAATAAAATTGAAACTCACTGAATCTGCACAAACTGAACCACTCTATAAAGGCTGTTTAATGGGCAAAATATTCAAGGATTAGATGAATCTCAAAGGTTATTGGGGACCCCATTTTTTAGCATAAACATCCTAGCATAACACATCCCTACTAAGATAACAATGGACACAATGGATGTCAGCTAAATCAGGAGCCATTTGTGGAGCATTTTATTAAAAAAAAAATCCATATAAAATATATGCTCTGGATTATCTTCTTTTCTTTAGCCTCTCTCAAATCTTCATCTGCTTACTTGTCGTATACCTCCTTTTTCTTTTAAATTGTATGTATTTTAGAAATTCACCTCCTTCTCTTGAGTTCTGTATGTCAATTACTTAGAGGGGATAAAAAGACCAGGAAGAATTTTTCTGATTAATATTTATTATAAAAGTTTTGGTATCCTTCTCTGAAAAGAGCTATGTTAATTGGCCCTTGTACCTATAGCAACAGAAACAGAGACGCATGTTTTATAGGCAGAAGTCACAAACTTCTTATTTGTCAAAGTTAGTTGATGGGAGAGGCAAGAGGATAAATCTTTTCATTTTCAACTGGTACCTTGCAGAAAGTGATCCACCTGAAAAATCCATTTCTTCCACCATTCTAGTTCTACGTGAACCAATACTGTTGAATGAGGCTTGCCAGCTAATAACACACACGAATGAGCTGACAGCATATCAATATGCTGGCAGCTTTGAGACATCTTCTTCCAGAAAAGTCATATAGCATTTATGTTCCTTAAAACAATTAAACAATTCCATAATATACTGTCTCATAGACACATGCAGATGGAATATCCTGGGAACTGATTAATTTTAGTGATAGCTATTATACTTTTTCACAGAATCACAGAGTCACAGAATGGTTGGGGTTGGAAGGGACCTCTAGAGATCACCTAGTCCAATTCCCTTGCCAGAGCAGGGTCACCCAGAGCAGGGGGCACAGGAATGCGTCCAGGCAGGTTTGGGATGTCTCCAGAGATGGAGACTCCACCACCTCCCTGGGCAGCCTGTGCCAGGGCTCTGCCACCCTCAAGGTAAAGAACTTCCTATGCTCNCAGGGGGTTATTCCTCCCCAGGGGCAGCACCCTACACTTGCCCTTACTGAATTTCATAAGGTTTCTCTCCAACCAAGAGATTTTTGAAGAGATTCCCATTTCTTCCCATTGTATAATGCTTATGTTATTTTAGTCCAGAGTGATATATAATTGACTTTGAAAAGTTTGTCTTGGTTTTCTCCAAAGTTAACACAAATATGTTTAAATCAGTTATGTTTAGCAAGAGTTCTACTGTCTTGGGAAAACAGATGCCTGGTTTACCATAACTAATTTTATATCAAGTAATTAAACCAAATCTACTTTTTCCATCCTACTTCTTTCCAAGGAGTAAAGTGGGTCTTGTCCAAAAAGCTACATATCATCTGTGTGAAGAACAGCACCATATTTTCCCCCTCATTCACCCTTTACTCCTTTCAGTCGAAAGACTCTGCTAATGTTTGGTGACCCAGGGGTGCACAGTAAGGTGACATTATGCACCGAGAGCACTGCCCTTCCTGCTGTGGTCAGCCCTTGCTCTTCTTAGCATAATCTGTCTGAAGAAGCTCCATTTCCATGAATCCTCAAGCAGCTTTTAGTGTTGTGCTCCCTTGGCTTTCCTGAGCGTGTAGGAATTCAATCTAGCTCTCAAATGGATTCAAATGGATTGCTCTTTGGCAAAGCTCCATGGAAGTAGTTTAAAGAACAACATTTTAAAGCAATTATCTCTCTCCTCTCTCCTGACAGAAAAAAGGAATGAAACTACTGGCCCTACGTAAACAGCTATGAAGAAACAGTAGAGGCAGAGATCACTAACCACTAGACTCATAAACCTTGAAAGCAGAACCTCTGTTTGGCTTAAACAGGGCTTGGTTTTCCAGGGTAAAATGCTGCCTTTTTGCATGAGATGATTGATTCAAATAAAGGTACATATCTACAACGCAATCATCTAATGTGAACAGGGAGTCTAGACTCAGTTTAGTCAAAAGAGGAAATAGGTGTTTCATGGAAAGAATTAATATAATCCTGCAGTAGACAGGCTGAAAAAATCATACCTTAAAAATGCCTGATTTTCTCTGTTGACTATACAGGGGAACCTGGTGTGATCAGCTGGAATAGAGACCTCTACGTTGTGGTTCTAGAAATTTGAGTGAGATGAACCTTACTGTGGGTGCCTGTTTTCCTAGTAAGTTCAGACACTGGGTGATTTAAATCCAATCTTTGCTTGGTTTTATGTTGTTTTATCATTCATGATCTAAACGATAAACATAAATGGGAAAGCCTATCTGTTTTTAACATTTCCTGCTTTAGCAGAGGTTTTAATTCCTGTCTTTTCTTTATAGCTGGATGTGGTACGTCTTGAAATACTTACACCTTATGTCCCGCTTGACAGAAATCAGAAAACTTTCTGGCTATCTAGGATTCTGCTTTATCTGTGATAACTGATGTATTTGTTCCAACTGCAAAAATAATGTGAGGGCTGGCTTCAAGTATTTCACAAGATCTTCCTCTAAATCTTTCAGAAGTCTTCTACATTGTCTTCTCTGCCATGACTTCTGTACACTTCATTTTTCTATCTTTCCTTTATTCCTCACTACTTCCTGACTATTGCATTTTGCAAATCTATTTCTAATTGTAAGATTTTTCACATTTTTCTCTAGATCACAACTGATACTGCCAATTGGTTGACCTTATTCTGTCTTGCTTGACATCCAGAGGACTTTTTAGAAACTTCTTTTCAAAATTAAATCACCAAGTGTGTTAGAAGTTTTTCATCCTTCTTCTCAGCTCTCCATCATTCTGCATGCCCTGCACATTCTTAAGTTACAATTTCCAACTAAGCTTTTTCTTGGGAATAGCTTTGCAAAGCATTGCCTTTAGAGGAACATGCAATTCACAAGTAAAGGAGGTGGGCTTAGGAAGAAAAAAGAAAAAAGTTATTCTGCACTGAACTGGAGCACAAATTTACTACCCACATCAGAAGCTCAACTTGGTTCCCTTTAATCCTTCACAAAATTCTGATTTTAATCAAGTCAGGTTGTAAGAAAACACCTGCAAAATGTCAATATGAAATATTCAGTCTTTTAGAAAAAAATCAGGGTCAAATGCTATAGTGAATAAACTATTTTTCAGAGTATGATGTGCCCATGTAAACAAGAGGTCATGCTCTCCTGCCTTCAGCAGCGAGTCTGAAGAGGACTGACATAACCTAACCCCAAAAGCTTTCTAATGCAAATTTGCTGTCATAAAAGTGGGTGCTCATTATACTGGCAACATGCAGTTTTATATTGGCAGGTGTAACGCAATCTTCTCCTGCATGATGGTTCCTCGGTCCTGAGCTACACCATCCTTGTTATTCCACTCCTGAAACTCTCTTAAGTAGAGAACTTAGCATTTGCATAAATTCCCTGAGGATCTAGGAAGAAAATGTTCCAAGGCCCTCCGGGGCTAAGTGTGTATGGTGAAGTATATGAATAAATCTGTCAGTTTTGAATCATTAGGAATGGATGGCTTTAGGGTTGATTTTAAATGGGTGCCAGTATATCTCAGGGTTTTGCTAGAGACAGAGGATGGGCAGGATAAGCTTATATTATTATTCTTGTTTGGATAGGGTTAATGGGAGTGTTACCAGGGATTGTGTGGGAGTTAATTGTATTAACAAGGAAAGATAGAGAGCCAAGCAGCGTCTGTTGAATGTCATAGCCATTTTTTCCTATTTTATTGCGAGCAGTCTAGGTGGCATAAATCAGTACCGTCTCTGAATTTATAAAATGACTTGCAACTGTCTCATAGTATTTATTTTTTCTCTATGAATTAAAGACAAATCATATAGATGGATAGGAGACTGCTTTAAAGCACAGAGTTTAGGCATATATTATCTCAAACGTATACTTGCTGGTCTTGTTAATGGGAATATGGACTATTGGTACAAGTGTTAGAAGTCTGATCTTGCAGATTGAATTACACAGACTATGGCCAAAATGCCTTTTGGTCCCTAAGGTTAGGAATTATATTGAGAGTATTATCTTCAAATGCGATGTACCTCGCTGTCCCTAAGATTCTGTGTGTGATCTCCTGCACATTTAGGTGAACAGTCTCAAAAAAGTCCACTAAGGTCTGTTATTGAAACACATAAAAGGTTGATTGGTTGATATGCTAAGCACTTCGGTCTACACATTATTTGACCTGGAGTTAGAGTGAAAACCATTTCTGAAAGTCCAAGTTGGTTGGCTGCTGTTGGGTTCACAAAACAGAGGTAGAAAAAGGCCCTCGTATGGGCTAACTTAGCTGCCAAAAATGGCTTAAAACAGCAGAACTAAACACAAAAATAGAATTTCAGCTTGAGATGAAAAACAAAAGTTGTAACTAAGGGCAAGGACAAATTCTTTCTCTTCTGTGGATTGCACTGGCACTGAGGAAGACCGGTGACACGTACTTGCTGTACCTTGCCTTCAAAATCTGCATCTTAGATTCAGTATATTGGAGCAATGATACTGAAATGCTTTCATTCATGATATCTGCCAGCTTGTCATCTCCAGGATGCCCCAGAAGGACTGGTATGCCACTGTGCTGTGTGAGTAGGTGAGGAAGTCCCCAGTATGTCTAGTAATCTAGAGGATGTTTTGTGAAGCTACAACTATTGCCATCAACTCTCTCAACAGCAGAGAGTGATTTTTTTATTTTTTAAATATGTGAAAAGTGAGCAAAAGCCATAGGTGTGTGAAAAACAAGAACAATTTAGGAGTGACTGCAGTAACATTAAGTACATTGGGCTTATCCAGTCTAGACTTTTCCTGAGGAACACAAATAGACACAACTGTAATAAGAAATTTTGCAATTAGTTTTCAGGGATATTTTGTCATCTGTTTATTAGATATCTCATTTTCAACAGAGATAATTTAATATAAACTAGTAATTTAATATAAACAAAGAATCTGAAGGTTTTTAGGACTTTTTTTTTTTTTTTGATATACCTTTAAATGGAGATTTCTTTTTTGACTGCTAAACTGTTAATTGCGTTCTGACTTTTTGGTCTCATCTGTTTTTTCAAATAGTTTGCTGCAGCTGTGAATTTTCTGGCAAAGCAAGGTTCTGTGGAAAAATGCCAGTTCTTCTTAAATATGGTGCTCTGAGAAAATATCTCCTTTTTTTTTTTTTTTTTTTTTCCTTGAAATTATACTAGCGCAGGTTTTATCAGAAATTAGCTTGGCTTCCTGCCAGATTACCTGATAGAAGCCCAGATCTTCTGTGGCTCTGGGAAGCCTCAGTGCATCAATTGCCTTCAAAGAAAAGGCATTGAAGATTTTGGCATCCTCAGCTTCAGCACAGTCCAGGCATGTGGAATACTTTAGGAACAGGAAATCTAGAGCAAATCAAGGTTTTAAAAGGTTCTGCACTTCCTAGGAAATACCAGACGTCTGACAACTGAGAAGTGTCCCCCAAACAGCCTAATAACTGAGTGGTATAGGGGATATGATGAAGGAAGGTAGTCAAGAATGAAAAAGGTTCATGATGAATGAAATGAATGAAAGAAGTCAGAATTTATCTGACCCGGACAAGAGAAGAACTCACAAACTTGTCACATCTTGAGCTGGAAAGCCCTGAATTTTTGTGTTTCTTTTATTTATTACCACATCAAATGTTAGCTTTCAGCTTTTTTTGAGTCCTAGAAATACCAAGGTGTGTTTCAAGCTCCACAGCTCTGGAGCATCTCAGTCTCACAAAATCCTTCAGATTCTCTGTACTGCTATGCACAGGAGGCCTGCACACCCTCATTTCTGTTCTGTTTGATTTTAGGCACATATGTAGAGATTCAGCCTTTAGTTTTTAAAGATATCTCTCCTTAAAAAAAAAAAAAAAAAACAAAACCCCCCAAAAAAGAAAAAGGGAAATGGAAAAATAAGTCAGCCACTGGTGATTGATTAATTTCCTTTTTGACATATTATTTTCCTAATGTTTTATTAGAATAGCATAACATTAGCATGAACGTGAAATCCAGGAACATGGGCTTTTAATAAAGAAACTGCTAACTTAAGTATCATAGCAGTATTTGGGTGATTAATGAAAGGTGTTTACACAGCCAGTTATTCTGTTTCATTTCAGCAACTGTGCAAAACTACTTACAGAGAGTATGACATGATACTCCCTTTATAGAGCAGGCTCCATATGTTCATTAAGGCGGAGAAAAACAAGGAAGCTAAATGCAGGTGTCAGCTGAAATCTGCAGAGGATCGCCGCTTCATTGGATTGTGCTTTCTTCTTTGATTTGCAATTAACATATTTCTGGACTTCAGACATATGTCTTCTACTGTCCCTGGGGTATCAGCATTTTGTTCATGTTGTTTGAATTCTTTCTTCATTTTTTTTTTTTTTGGTGCTGTTGAGGGGTTACATTTTTACTGACACAAAGAAAGATGTCTGAGGGCAGCAAAGTATTCTGCTGCTTTTGACTACCAAGGGATGGCATATTAGGATATTTGCTTCTCTCCCTATTTTTTTTTAAGGCACACAGTTATCTTTATGCTGAAGACCTTGAAATCTCTTGGGAAGACCATCTTAAATGAGGAATCAAAACATTTCAGGCTTCTCATCACAACTACGAATTGAAAAATAAGCACTTACACACCACATCCACTCACCTAACTGAGGGACCCTCTTCAGCCTGTATTTATTTAATGAGAAAATGCAGCATGTTTTTGGTGTTTGTACCATAAGTGACAAGGTGCATTGCATGGAGCTGAACTACTGTAACCATCCAAAAAAAAATCCAGTGTGGCAAAGTTTGAGAAAATCATCTGAGCACATCTCCTCCCCCTTCCCTCCTGTCTTCTGCTGCTTCCTTCTTCTCTCTTGATAACCTCTGAGTATGTCACCACAAACAAATGAGCAGTGTCAATGTAGTGGGGTCCCTGCCTTGACTTGCAAGGTTAGAAACCAGAGAAAACTAACTTAAGACCTTCTCCTGAAGTAGACTCCAATTTCTCATCTTCATGAGAGTGAGTGGTAAGACTAGCTGACGTATGGACAGAAATGCCATGGGTCATTATTTCTGTCCTCAAGCTGTCCAGAAATCTGGAGGAGAGAGGCTGTTTGCACATTGGGAAGCCTTGTGGTGATATTTGAAAGGAGGTAGTTGTCATGCTTAGCATTTCCATGTTGAGAAACTAGTGCTCCGACTTAGAGGGGGGAAAGTTAGTCATCTAAAATCCTGGGGAGAGAGAGGAAGAGTTTCCAGGATTAACATTAACAGGAGTCAACCAAACACCCATGGAAATAGAGATATAGATGTGCCCTGGGTGAGTGAAGACATTTTTTCAGGATTCACTGTTATCTCACAGACTTCCTTCATCTTATACTGTTTATGCTTGTAGAAATGTCAGTACATCCTGGTAGATGCGTGCATCATCCATTTCTTGGACACGATGATATCAGTAAGGCTCATTTCTGTGTACTTCACATGGCTTCCTTCTGAAGCTCCCTGTCTCAAATTTTTAATATCAGCTTCATCTGTAAAAAAGAGACTGTATTACTTGCTCTCTTGTGTATGTATATGACCTTTTATTCTTTTGCCCCTTTGCTGGCTTGATTGGGGTTATGATGTGACCAAGGAAAGGAGTCATTGGAATTGTCCTACTGGTTTCACTCTCAAGTCACGTCTTTATCCAGTATACTGGATAGAAGCTTCATAAAAACATTCAAGAAACTGAAACTTGATGGGGAATGTTACCCCTTCTTAATCCCTTGTAATTGGAAGTTGATTAAAGAGCTGAAGCTCCTAAAGTGCAAAATTTACCTTGACCTTTGCCTGTAATTTCCAAGGAGGTAAGTAGGTGAATACACTTAAGCCAAGCAGAACTTCAAAACTTTTTGTTTAAATACAGAAAGCTGTTCTGTTTCGGAATGCTTGCCAGTTGAATAAGGGATAGATTTGATAGCTCTGCTGAGCTAGAGATATTAGAATTCAGTATTCCTATATGGTGCCTGATTTGTGCTTATACAGGGTAACATTTTGCAGAAGGTTCATACCGTAAAAAACTGCTCTGGCTACCATGACGTGGGCATATTAGTATGGGAATACTTAGTATTGCAGCTGCTTTTTGCAATCATAGTTTTGCATCTGATATATAATACCCTCCTCAAGAAAATGATTAGGCAGTAGTTCAGGTAAGGGATCTGCATGTTAAACAGCTGAGGTTGCATTGGGCTACAGTATCTGTGGAGAGCTGCTTGCTGGTAAAATCAGCTCATGCACCAAACCTGGGAATTCTTCTTTCTCCAAAAGACAGTCCAGCCTGTGAAACAAAAGGTATCTGAGAAACCTCTTTGCATAACAACATCTTAAACAGATTTCAGAAATGCAGTTTACAAGGAAGAGCATAAGCATGGGTGCGCTCAGCTGTCTGTACTACACTTTCATATACATTAAAGTTTTCCTCTTTAAAAACAGTATTTAAATGTAGGGTGGCCATAGTAATTTATGGGACAAACTCTGAAAAATTCTAAATCAGGATTAGTGTCTATTAACTCTATCAAGTTCTATTTGGCAGACGATCAAAGTGTCAACTGAGCTCACATTCCTTTTTATCCAGTAACTAATGCTGGAGAAGGCACATGTACAATATCTAGTGGAAAAAGATGTCCGGGGTAACACTGCAACTATCAGGCCAAATTCTCTGCTGGCATAACTCATAGTATTTCCAAGCCAGATCTTTCAGAATAGCCCGTCTGTCTCGAATTAATTTTTCGTATTCACTTTTTAATAAGCAACTTTCCAAGCAATGAGGGTTTTTTAGCTGCATGACTCCTATTAAAGTCAATAGGAGTCATGTGGCTAAAACCCTATGTGATGCTTGAATTTATTGGAAATTGGCATCTGGTGCTGAGAGCACTTCTATTGTTTGGTCTTCCTGCCCAATCACCGCTTTCTGCCTGGTCATGTAGCCTCTTATGCTCCTACTTGCTGGAATCTCCATGCCTAACCTTTCTATTCCTTCCCCAACATCCTTTCACACTAAAAATAAAAGAGCCTCCGCTGTAGAATCATTATTGCCTCATGCTCTTTTGTTTGGATGTTCTGTATGGGGCCGCTTTGTTCAGCCTCAGCTGTTGCTGAACTTTGCTGTTGGCTGCAGTGAATCATTGCATTGTTCATGCAATCAGTTACGTTTGCACAACACTTCAGGATCCAGTTTGATGAAAGGTGCTCTGCAAACAAAAGCTTGGCTCCTTACCTTTTCATTCTGAAATGCTAGGGTTTAAAACACCGTCAGGTGGGCCTGATGTCTTTGCTGTACTAAAAATGAACTTCCAGCAGGTGTTATCAATTATTACTTGATAATTTCTTGCTCCCCAAAATAAAGTTATTCCACTGATATCAAGGGCATGAGAGATGCCCATGTTAGATCCAGACATGTTTTAATCAGTGTGAATGTGGGCTGCAAAATCCAACCCTAGGAGCACTGCTGTAGGATTTACCTGCCAACAACTGAAAGCAGTGTATATTTTGTTAAAAGCACTAAACGACAGTTTGTTTGGTTCCCTACACATTTGATGTTGATGTGCATTTGGACAACTTGCTAATTTGTATATGTATCTGAAGGGTGGCCACTTTAAAACAACAACAAAAAAATTCTAATTATTTTTTACTGTAAAGATTAGGGCACTGGCCCATATTACATCTGGGGTGTGATTGAAAATAGTGTTTCCTCCAGGGATTACTGGAGCAGTTTTCAACCAAATGGAAAAAGAGACATCTTCACAGATGAAGATTTATTCTTCTCCCAAAGGTGGCTGTGAACATCTGAGTTTGAAAAAAGAGCTTTATTAAATGGCAATGTAGTAGAGTTTACACATCGTTTTAAGAACACTGTATAAGAAAGTTATTAATGATTGAGTCTGAGTATTGTTCAGCTCTGTAATAAAGGATAGACACTGTCCAGTATCCTGAAGAGAAAATGCAATTCAGATTCCTTCAGGCACTATATGTTTTTAAAAAATAATCTCAGGACTGAAAATCAAATCTATCAGGCAACACTAGTCAAGCAACTTGGGACTGTGCCAGCCAGCCAATTTTAAAGTATAGCTAAAGTACACTGAAGATTATCTTCAAGGAAGATCTTGAAGAGCAACAGAGCACTGAATGAATATAAAACTGTTTCTGGGACAGTTGCTGAAGACCTCCTATATGTTGAAAATCATCATATTTTAACATGGGTATACTATGTGAAAAAGCAGTGTTTCCGTACAAGATAATTTTGCATATATTCAGTCGTCTACCAGAAACATATTTTACCAGAAAGATTGTTTTTTTAAACTTTTCATTGAGTGCTCATTTAAAGATTCCATAGCTTCAGAAGCTTTATTTGTCTATGAGAGATGCAGCAGTTGCGATGAAAACATCAGTCCTTGGACATCACTCCTTGCCCTTGTTCTTTGGGGCTCTGCTTATAGATAAATGAAGTCTTTTTTAATTATGCCTCTTTTCTTCCCAAGTCTTGCTCCCCTTACAACCAGAATAACGCAAGTTAGCAGCAACTGCCATGATGGTTTTTCAGGGTTTACCCTGAAAAAAATGGATTAATGTTCCTAGTACATTTTACTTGTAAGACTACTGCTGCCCAAGCTAAATTGCAAGTGTGTTTCCATTTGACAGGGTTCAGAATGACCTTTGCTCATTTTCCACAGGATTTTCTGTGGAACATTTACCATAGCGGTGTTTATCAAAGTAGTTTTTTCAGATTTTCCACTTTGCCAGAAGTCCAGCGTTGGGCTTGAGAAGTACTTTGTTATTAAACAAAAGATGCCAGAAACTGTCGAAAATAAAATGAGTAAGATAAGCACAGAAAACAAGTGCTAATAGTAATATTAGCATTTTGGAAAGGGCAAGTGCAACGTAGCTTTGTTTTTGAAGAAAAAAAAAAAAGAAAATTTTCATTAAAAAGTAGTCTATCTGGAGTAAATCTGACCCAAGCTAAATTTGAACTGCCCTGGAGAAAGCAGAAAACTGTGTCACACTATGGAACATCCAAACTAAGGGATCGCCAGCTAAAAGATTTAGCACAGAGAGTTAGTTTTAAACTAAAGAAGACCAGCACTTTAATCTTTTTGCTTGATTTTCCTTTCAAACACAGTCATCCATTTAGCTCCCCGCTGTCCTCATGAAGAATTTCCTTACGATGAAATCAGGGTTCGGTGATTTATTATGCAACGAGCAGAGCAGGTTCAAGCTGATAAAGGCTTCCTGTGTGAGTGAAGGATGCTTAATGCCAGGAAAGATACTCTTCTAATGTGAGGTTCTTGACCATTTATTACATAAAAATGTTAATCTGATAGCGGTTTTAATCTTCTTGTTATCAGTGGTGGCTGCTCGGTGTTAAAGACGAGATAAAAGGGAGAGCTGAAGAAGCAGATTTGGGGAGCAGTCGCTCAGTTAATGTGCCGGATACAACACACCTGCTTCCCATTTATCTGCTCTTGCAGAGTGAGGAGGAGAGAGGGCTTACGGCCGTGATAACGCAGCCGTGCGGTGGCCTGATTGGGCTTCGGTGTGCAGGCGCTGAAAGGACATCGCGCGAGAGATAAGCCGCGATAAAAGACCGGGACAGTCATTTCCCAGGAAACTCTGCAGAGTGGAGCATTTACTTTACATGCTCTTTCGAGGTGTTCTCCAAGTATAAAATATTTAATCCCTTATTGCCAGTTCCACATCCCCCTCCCACCCCACAAACTGATGTGTGAGAGCTGCAGAATTAACGAAGCCGAACATCCCGCAGTTTTGAACCTGCATTGTGCCCTGGGCCTGTCCCTAGGATAGTCCTCCCCATGAAATATTGGCAGGCAAGACACATTGTGGCTGCTCCTGGCTCTTGTGCATCCATAACAAATTGCTGGTGTAAAATAAAGAGTTTGGCAAACTAGGGTGAAGTCTGTTCATGGGCTCAGGACTTATTAGTTATGGTGGCCTGGAGGACAAGCACCGTAATCATATAAGCCTTGCTTTCTAAAAGGACCAAGATAAAGGTTATCTCTGTCTGTGAGACAAAAAATGCAATGTTTTTCTTGAGAGATTGGGCTCTGTAGTAAAGTTTTTTAGATATTTTTTTTTTTTGAGTTGACACAGTCATTTGCAATCAGTGGAGTAGCTGGATAGGAAACCCATTTCAGAAAATGTGGGGGATGAAAATCTCTTACCTTCGGATAAAACCATGACCAGTCCAAGCTTTTCAGGCCAAGGGAGACATGAACTCATTTCCTTTGCTGAAACTCCCATATTTCCCACAACCTAGAAGAGTACCATAGCAACTAGCCACATTTTTATTTTGAGGTGACTTTTTTTTACTGAAATGAGATATTTGAAGTAACATTTCTGTTGAAATAAATAAATAAAAAAAAAATTATTTGGCAGTGCAGTGTCTCCTAATGCAAACTCACACTGTTGAGAAATTTCCATCAGTCTCATGGGCTAAAGGTAGGTAGACGCAGCAGCTGGTGTGAGTGGGTACAGCCTGTGCAGGCACACGTGCAGTGACTTTATTGTAACTATGGAGAAGCCATGGACACACAGCGTCAAACATTTGAAGCTCTACATTTCCCCAAAGAGCACAAGCAATATTAGCAGAAGGGCTGCAGGGTTCCCCAAAGTGACTGGGCAATATGTCGGTGCAAAGACTGTTTAAATGAGGATTTTCACTTGAATTCAGATCTGGGAGCACCTTGCCCAGAGCATCAGACAGAGCAACCTTCACAGATCCTGGGTTTAGGTTGAGAACTTCAATCTTTTCACCACAGCAATTGAGGAAGCATGTTTCTGGGCAGTACGTGGTCACTACTAAGCAGAGTTCAAGTTGACCTGAAGACTTAAAGCCCTGTCACATTCATTTTATATTGGGAAAAAACCCGAAAATCTACCATGGTACAAACTTCTCATCATAGGCAGAAGACTGACGTGAATGATGATTACAAAACAAAATTAGAAATATTAAATTATGAACTCCTGTAGATGACCTCAACTTAGCTTGCATTAGCTCCCCGGGCAATCATCTGAGTAAACAGTCTCTGTACAAGGCACTAAATGAGTTAATATTACTGGGGCAGCAGGAGAAGAACTTTGTATGGCAGAAGCTTGGGTCCCTCTGGGTTAATGGAGACTGTTAGCAGATGGATCCCAACTGATGCCTAGTGGTAGGACACTGGAAGGAGCGAAGAAGAACAATCACAGGAACAAAACCCGTGGCTTTATACATCAAGTCCGACATCCAAAAGCAAATTGGAAGTCAGTGCAAGCGGCAGAGAATAGGTGTAATGCACGTTGTTCACTAGTTCTGCTAAGTAAGTGATCAATATATTTACTCCCTGGATAGAATACAATTTTGCTGTTGTGACAGTGCTACTTCTACTACTCTGTGAAGAAAAATGACTCCATGAAGTCCATGATCCCTATTTAGTCAGAGCCTCCACTCTTCGAAAGATATTTTTAAAGATAACTGAAAATCATAAAAACCAGACTTACTGAACATTTGCAGTACACCAAAGCCAAGAAATTCAGACGGAGAATACAATTCAATGGCTAGTGATTAGCCCAATCTATTTCACTGCGATACTGCCAAGTTATCTGGATGGTTTCTGCAGCATGCAGCACTTCTGCAAACCTTACGTGTAAGAGACAGAGTTCAGGATGAATTACAGCCTTTTGCTGAATTTCCTTTCATGTGGATTGTTAAACGAAACTGTTTTCAGTGGTTTGGTATTTTTTGGGTTTGCGTTTATTTTTGATGTTCACGCTTATTCAGGTGTCTGGCTTTATTTCAATGTTACAGATGCAAATTCACCTGCTCACGGCATTCAGGCTAATCAGCAGACAACAATCACAAGTTACATCTTTGTTATAGCTATGGAGAAGGGAGAGAAGAAAAGAAGGTGAGAGCCACAAGGAATGGACAATGACTTTCAGCTAGAAGTGAAAAAAAGTTATGATGATGAGACATCTTTATTGCAAACCTACAGCTTGGCTAGGAATTTTCTGCATCTCATATAGGATATCACAGGAAGCTGAGAGAAAGAGAAGCAGACAATCTCTTTTCTGGGAAGCTCTTTAAGGACTTGGTAAAATCATGGTAAAACTGGCCTAAAGGACTATTCTATTTTTTTGACCATTGCAGTTTATTACTGGGAGATTAATGAGAAGAGTTTGAAGAAAAAGATTAATGTGGTCTATTCTTACAACCTGCTCTCCTCCTCATAAATCTCCCATTATTACACATGCACTAAGCAGCATGTTGCTTCACCTTCTCTAAGGGTCAAGTCCATCAACAGCCCTCTTTCATTTGATTCCCTGTACTTCTCAGAGGCCAACATTCTATCTACTAAAATAATCCCTTTTCCCCTCCAAACCAACATCCTCTTCACCTCCATCAACCCTCTCCACCAAGCCAAGAAGGAAAAAAATAATAAATCAGACTCATGGAAGTATCCTCTTTGGATCGACTTTTGATCTGAGTGTATAGATATTTAAATATGGTCGTTGAAATCAACTGAAACAGTGCAAAATTCGTAAGATAAGATTTTGATTTTCACTTCTCTGTCACAGGTAAGTTTTATACTTAGTTTTCTCCTTTTTGTCTTGGGAGAGCTAGACAGCCTTTTCTTTCATTCTTGATCTCTTGGTCTAAAGAAGTCAATGAACTAACATCATAAGGGGCTACCACAACCTCAGCTGCCAAAGGGAATGCACCCAGAAGAGGCAGAGCCAACAGCCCAGGTGGACTCATATACACTAAGGCTCAACTACAGGAAGAAATTCATAATACAAACCAAATACACAGTGGACTGGGCACTGAGCTTTCTAAGCACCTCATAGTTATGAACAGCTTGCTTTCCCACAACGTGTCTGAGAGAAGAAGAAATCTTAGCTGTATTTTGGTGTTATAAAAAGATGACGAACCAGCTAGATTAAGTGATTTATTTAGGTCACTCAGGACATCTCTAGTTGAATCAGAAACAGAGCTTCAGTACCTGGAACCCTGCTCCAGTTAACAGTCTTGTCTGCCCAGGTGACAGACTACACTTTCACTCCACAGAATAAAAAAATCAACTCTCTTGAATACACCCTGTTAGAAAAGTTGTCCCCTATACCAAGATTGCGAGAGATTCACAAGCTTCGTATGTGCACAGAGGCCAGAACCACCCTGCCAAATGCTGTCCTAAATTATGCTTGTGTAAAATTTGTTGGGTACGAAACAATAATAACAGCAAAGGAGGAAGAAGAAAAGTTGATCTTGGAAGTTTTTTCTTATTATGTGAAAACAGAGTCCAAAGATTTTCCAGGGAATTGTTGTGTTAAATAGCCACAGTTGTAAATTGTGAATTCATAAATGAATACAAATGTGTAGCTGTCATAACTGGCAGATGACACTTCCTGAAGGATAAGCTTGTACTCTTCCCCAGCGAAGGCGGCATGCAAGAGTTGCATCTCCTGAGACTTCTAATGTACAAATTCTTTGGCAATTCTTCCTAAGGCGGAACTGTTTTTAATTTAGAAGACGTCAACCTACTTGTACTAGTGGGAGAAATTAATAAGGCAAGGATGCAGGTCGGCTGTACTGTAATACTGAGTAGATATGTCTCCATTAATTGCAGGATTGTCTGTGCTCACTTAAAAGCTGTTCTGTCTCAGAGCTTGATCCTATTGCCTTTGCTCGAATAAAATTCCCTCAAGCTTCCAACACCTTTTCTGCCACTGACCCCTCAGGGGTGGGTTTGTTTCATGTTTACATACACCACACGCTGAACCACATATTTCTTCTGTCTGTATAGCACGGATATGAATATAGTTATTCATATGTCCTCTAGTACTAAGCTCCATTGCCTTTATCAATCCTGGACATTTAGAAAGTGCTGTTTTATAGATGGGGAATTAAAGCAAACAAAATCTAAAAGCCATATTCTAATGGCCTGGATTGTAAACAGGGCTTTGGATGTAATATTTTTTCCTGGCTGCTTTACGCAGCCCCCTCCCTACCTGGTGCCTTACTAAAGCGCCTGTTGTTCTTCAGAAACAGCCAAATGTCTCCCCTGACCACACATGGGCACTTCATGCTGCCTGGATATGGCCCTTAGAGTCTTGACAAAGGGGATACCAGTGAGCCCGTGACAAAAGAGATGCTTAAATCCACGTATCATCTCTTAGCCTGGTAATTTTCAGCCAACTTTCTGACCCTCCTCCCCTGCAGCTCACCTAAAGACCCCAAGCAGGAGACAGGACTTTAACTGGAGTTATCAAAGTCTGTCCTCTTGCACCAGCATGGAGAAAAACCTTGGTCTAAAGGATAGATGCAGTATTTAGCTTGCAGATATTCCAGCAGATTTACAAAGCGTGCATGTACATGAGAATAACCAAAGTCCTTCACTTTTCCCCATCCACCTCTCTTCATGATTATTCCACCCCAGTAAGCAATCTATTACCTTCTGGACTGGCTTATTCCCCACATTTAGTAACTCTATTCACACTATTAAGTGAATGATGTTCTCTAAATACCAGACACATATTATGTACAATTAGACTTCCTAAATCTAACATTAGGGTAATAAAAAATTAACAGAATTAGTGCTGTGGTCTTCATACGTCACCTATGTAAATGTTTCTAAATGAAAGGAGTTTTATTTATTTATTTTTTAAAAGATAATTTCATTCTTTTGTGAAATTCTCTACAGTTCAGCATACTCCTAGGCAATGGGCATGGATGTTTTTTGCAGTAATTGCTTTTTTTTCCTGATCAGGGAGGAAGTCTTCCCCTGTGTACAAAATAACAGATATTAAATTTTGGATGGTGCTTGTATTTAGGAGTAGAATTCAGAAGATGCACTAACATCAGAAATCCACCAAGAGGTGAGTAGTTGCTACTAGCTTAAGTACTCCTAAGAATACTTTAAGCAAGGAGAAAACATGCTATATTATGCTAAAATCAGCTACTTTACTATTAAATATGTATTTTTTTAAACTGAGGTTTAATTGAGATTTCTAGTCAGATTTTGATCTTAGCTAAATAGCTATTTTAGTTATTAAGATTAAAATACAGCCAGTGGAACTTCTCCAGATTTACACTGACATCAATAAAGTAAATTTATTTTTGTTCATTTGGTCAGTAAAACACTGCACAAATACTGTCAGGTTTTTTGGGGAATGATGTTGTAGCATAAGCTTCTGCATATTATTAATAAAAGACCTATACAGAACATCCTTACCTATGCTCTAACCTCCATGAAGTAGGGGCAATTTGTGAAAATGAAACATTATATCCTCATTAAAAAAAGGACCAGCCTATCAGGTCTGCAGCTATTATGAGCAGCAGAGGGAATTTCACACTCCTAAGCAGGAGTTTACTGTTGACTTACGATTGTATCCTTTTATAAGCCAAATCTATAGTGTGGTCTAGCATTTGATACAAGACTAGACCAAGACTCAGATGTTTCACTGAATTATTTATGACCTGGGGCAGATACACCGGCTCTCCCTGCCTTTCCCACTTCTCACTCTTCGTATGTCTCTCTTTCTCCATGGGAATCTTTTTGGTAGAGAGTCCTTTCCTCATGTACAACACAGAACACAGAAAAGCCTCAGTTTTAAGCAGAGACTCCAAAAAGGTAATATCAACCATAAACAACACCTACTGCACAGTACAAATGGCTGCAAAGTGGTATATAGAAAAAAATGTGGAAACAAATTTATTTGAGATATTTAAGGTTCAGAAAATTTGATGATTCAGTCTAATTGGACACATTAAACAAACTATATTCAAGGGATATGCTCCTGGCACGCTGTAAAAGCCCTTTTTTTTTCCTTTTTAAAATGAGAAATCTGGTTAATTAAATTTACTTACTAAACAGCTTGTATTGCAACAGTTGAAAATGACAGATGTCTTTCATAAAATTAGTCATATTGTGGTAATTTTCCCCTCTCCCCCAAACATTGTGTGATTATGGACATATTTTCTCCTGTTAAAAAGCTATCATCTGTCATAATTGCTAACTAATTCAATGCAAAAATGTTCTGAATAAAAGGTGTTCCGCATGAAATGTAGAAAAGTTTTTCTGTGACACATTTACTCATTGCAACTTTAATCTGCGGACTGTTAGGTGCTTGCAGAATACTGCATAATTTTAAAGGCTTATACTTATAAAGGCCAATCATGTATTAATTCATTTGGTATTCATTGAGAGACCTTTAATCATGATGGATTAATTTATTATAAATGCGGATATAATATGTTATTTCATAATATCACCACTGTAATTTAGCAATTAAACAGTCTGTTATTATTTCAATCACTGCCCAGATCTGTATCATGATACAATGTTTTGCTCCACGGTGAATTATTTTACATTACATATAGGACAATGGATTTCTTTTTTTTTTGAAGAGTAAACCTTTGGGGAAGCAGAAATATATAAGATAATATGTTGCTCTGATATTCTTTGTCTCTGAGATGATTCATCCTAAATACTTAGAGCCAGCTAGTCAGAGGCTTGAAGTGATTACAGGTCTGATCCAAAGCTTGCTGAAGTCAATGCTGCACTCGGCATCTTAGACCCTATTGCGGGTGAGAGGGGTGTAAACACTTAGCAGGAAAAGGATGTGAGGAGGACAAAAATCAGGCAGGTACACCAATTAAGTGCAATCTGGGGTACCACGGAGAAATGGTCAGGTACAAGAAGATCTAACCTGTTATTTTTTGAAAGCTGAGTGAGACTCCATTAGTGATAACCTGTACTCCTCTTCCCCAGACAGACAAATACTGGGCTTTCCAAAGGGCCTGGGATGAAGCCATCATACCCTCATTCTTGCACAGTACTTATGTCTTCTGATACTTTCAACTTAGAAAAGGAATTATTGTGCATTTATGCTGATCCAACCAATTTTACCAGTTTCAGACGTCTAAATGTTATGGTGACCCACATGGAATGACCCCAGGGAGAATCTGGCTCAGAAGTATAATTTCCATATTACAGATATGCAAACTGAGATACTTGGAAAAGAGATATCTTGCTTTGGTACCTACAGTAAGTGTGGAAAGATACGAGGTAAAATCCCTGGAAAATGATATTCAGTTTTTTCTCTTTGTTCTCACCACTTGGCCTCATTTCTTTCTCTAGCACGTGCTGTTGTCATGTTTCAGTTGACACCACAGCAGCACACAACTGCCACAAATTCTAAAGCTTTTTTTCTCAAGAGGGGAAAAGGTAGTAGAAGTTGCCAAGTCTGTATCTCCGACCGGACACTTGAGAACAAATTGATCTGTTACTTTGAGCTCATTTTTAAAACTCCTTCTATTGACATTTAAGTAACTGATTCTTCTCCATCATTGTTAGCTGTCTTTTTTCCTGCCTGTCAAGAGCTCGCTAAATTAAGATTCACAACCCAGGGTAGTTTTCATATGAACCCAAAAGGAGTCAATATGTTTACTTAGATAAATGGTTATTTTACAAGGTAGTGTAAAATGCATAATTTTCTGTGGTATATAAAGCCACGAAGCACAATCCATCATGAGTGACTCATTTAATCTCTGATGTATCAGTGGATGCCTTCTTCAAAGAGCAATCTGGAATAAGTGATTCATATCAGGAGATCTGGCAAAAAGCTGCACAGAGAGCAAGTGAAGAGATGGGAATCAAAATAATGATAATGTATACTCGATCATATGAGAGAGATCACAAAATCCTGTTAAATCCTGCAGTGCATCACCCTCCCTGTCATGGATTCACCCCCTTAAGAGCGTTTTCTGCTGCTTTTCCTTCCCACGTTTGGACTGGTTAACAGAGCTATCTGCAATGGGAGATGAAGAGCATTTTTACAGGCTAACAAATCTACTAGAACCAATGGTTTTAATCTCTCCTTGGCTACAGAATCAAAGCCAAGTTCTCTGCAGGTGTAAATGGGATCTGCTCCACCGCCTTAGGTGGAGTTTCACTCATTTACACCACTAAAGAATTTGGCACCAAGGATGTTGAGATCAAAAGGTTCCAGTTGGCAAAGGGATGTGCAGAAGAGAATCTGTCTGGGGAAATATTCTGGGAAGACTTATCTATCCTGTGGAAAGAGGACTTATTTTTCCTCAGAGGAGTCTGTACTGATAAATCCAAATTATATTAAATTTTGGGACATCTCTTCTGAGCCTGCTAATTCTAAACTGGCCAGCTATATGGGAAGCCTGCCAAAACCCTTGTGAAATGAAAGCACAGTGATGCCATCCTCTATGTATGTTTTCACATCATCATATTATATGCATATTGTATGCTTTTATTTTTCATTGACATAACACTTATTGGTGGTCTGTATTGTTCATTTAATAAAACCAGGATTGGAACCTGTCCTACCATAGCTGCTTGCATGACACCCATGAAAAGAAGTAGCATTATTAGTAGATGTGTCTGCATGATGCCACCTGCCGCATTGCCAGAAATAATTTTCACCTAAAGTGGAGTTCCCGCATATGCAATGAAGCCTTTGCCATTATTATTTCAGAGACAACTAAGAAAGATCTGTTTATTTCTTAATAATCATTTTGGGAAATATGGGAAGCAGTGAAATATCAAGACTCAATTAGAAAAATTATCTAAACTGACATTTCAAGTGAGTAGAATAACACAACTCCTACTCCCTCACCCCCTCCCGCTCTGTTAAATGTATGCAGCTGACTTTTCCAAAGAGAGAGCATCAGTATATTTATGCTTTTATATCTTTGGAAGCTTGTTCATAATCCAATTTGCTCCTGGACAAGGGCGTAGTGATGAGTACCTGGTGTGTTTATTTGGATGGATACAGACGTGCTTGGTCTGAAAGCCAGCTCCACTCCAGCAGCCCTCATCAGGTCTCATTAGCTCAGCACCAACAGCCAGCCTGCTTTCCTCTAATGAAGGCAGAAAGTTTCCTCGCTTCTGCCAACACCCTTTCAGGTAACAGGAGGATTCTGTATGAAGGTTGCACCAAGTTAGATCAGATGTCTATCCAACCCACTGTCCTGTCTCCATCAGTGGCCAATAGTGGATGCCTAGAGAAGCCTGTAATAATAAAGCAAGCTTGTAAAGCTTACCCATCTTCCTAAACTTTATGGTTCAGGGATGTCCTGTAGCTATATCCATGCTGAATTTTTATCACCTAGGTTAGTGATATACTTTTGCATTTGTAAACATTCTATTTAATCTGTACAGTCACCTGCTAGCCATTATCCCCATGCCCTCTTTTCAGGTCCCCTATAATAGAATTAGCAAATTATGAAACTGTACTCATACAAAGTTCAAATCAGAGCGGTAAGTACTCTGAAGGGGAAAGTCCCTTTGTTCTGTATTTCTATTAGTTATGTCTAAACTCATAAAAGAACCCCATAATCAAAGCCAGAATTTTGGCTTAAGCGCTATTGCCTGATCATTCATAGATGTTTAATTGATAGTGTGCTCCCTTGCAGAGCTGTGGGTTGTACCAACTAACACTCTCCTTCAAAATGTTCAAGCTTGGGGTAAAGGACAGCAGGTTGGATGCTGCCAGGGTATGCAGACAGTTATAAACTCTGCCATGCCAACAATCCTTGGGGTTATCCTTGGGTCCCAAAGGCCCAATCCTTGGGTCCTTGACTGTTTTATTCCATCTTACTGATATAATCGAAGGTATGGACAATGCAGTAATGGGAACCACTATCACCAGCACTATCAAAACCAGTTTTATTACCTTCTGTTTCTCCTGCCAGTCCTGAGAACGAGTTTTCCATCCCAGGAAAACTAATTTTACGCCAACGAATGAAGCTGCATAAAGAAATTTGGAGGCATAGAATTAAGAAGTTCCCCAGACTAGTTTTGCAACATGTGAAAATTAGTTCTTTTCAAAGTGTTTCCTGTCCTGCTTCCATGTCATTTAATTTTTCCCAATGTATTTTGTGAAATTTATGAAGAGATATAAATTTATATAAGATAAACCACTAGTAGAGCTCATGGATTACCATTTTTGTTCTAGTAAAATCTTTGAAGACTAACTAAATTTGTGAATCACACCTCATGAGAAAGACTTGCCTGAGGTTTTTAATAGTTTGAGGTATGAAGTTGATTGGAAATAACAGAAGAAAGAATTGCTTCTGTATGTTTAGTCCTGTATTCGACCAAAGATAAGTAGCTACAGCAACAACAGTGTATTCTTTTAGTGGTGAAAGAAAAAGACAGAGAAATTAAACTATGATGACAATGGTATTTTGTTCTATGGTGGTCAGGTTGTCTTCACATACAGAAGGGGTTTATTATCCTTTTTCTAGATCATCCTGCTTTTTGTTTAGAGAAACACATCAACTGCTGATATTTCCATGTTTTTCCAAAAGATGTTATCTGTGTGATAGGTTATGAAATGTCCTGAAAAGCAAGAAAATTGTATCTGAAGGAGTGCGTGGATAGAGCATTGCCTTACAGAAAATCCCTTTATTGGCTTATTTGAAATTGGAATTTACAATTCTGCTGCAAAGAAGGAGCATTTGTATCTTTGTATGTCAGCAGTTAGAAGTGGTAGAGGTACAGTATAGAACAATACAGAGGTCTAATGCTCATATTCGTTATTATATCAGCTACTACCTGTCTGCACAAAACTTTGAAGTACTGCATATGTATAAGCAAATTTGAAATCTTTAAAGCAAGACAAAAGGCTTTGCTGCGAGAATACAGTTAACTTATACTGCAGCCTTAGGGAATATAGTTATTTCTAGTGTAGGGATCCCTGGCTAAAATTATTTCATCTGTCTTATGCAAAAAATTGCACTTGTTGGATCAGTAACTTCAATCATCCTTAAAGATTAGTCAGGCTCTAGAGACTATCCTTTGCTATTCTGGGGCAGATGCTCAGCAGACTTCAAGGGGTCACCCTGATTTATATGAGCAGAAGGTCTGGCAGGCTTTGGTTATGTGAGTGGAACTTAAATCATTCTCAAGAAAACAAAACTGAAATGAGCATTAACATAAAAAAATACTTTAAAATGTAGTTCTGGGTATAAATACACTTGTGTACCCAAACCAAGATGGTCAGTGGGTTTAGTAAAGTGTGTCTATTTTTCTGGGTTTATTCATAATTCATTTATTAATAAAGATTTCAGCTGTGGTGGAGTCTTTATCCTACCATAACAGGAACTCCTGGCTTCATAACTTCACTGGAGCAACCCAAATGATGAATCTGAGATGAAAAATGGAAGCCAAATCCTTCTAAGGGCTGTATATTTGTGCTTGCCAGAAAAATTATGGCCAGTCGAAGGAGCAGGAGATGGAAAGTAGCCACCTCTGTTTTGGCGCTTCTCAAAGTCCACTGAGGCCACTATGCAAGCCTTTCATACTTGGAGCTACATAAGTACCTTCTGAAGCTTGATACAGGAACTGGGGGCAGCAGAGACTGCTTATTTATGAGTTACTTAGCAGTCCCTAATGCAGCAGTTACCATAATGCATAGCCTCAACACGGCTTATTCATACTCCTGGCATGAATTATCCTCACGGGGAGCTGTGCTTTCGGATGTTGCTGGCCAGAACACGAGCATACTTTACTGCTTCTCTTGCAGAGTGTGAGTATATTCACTCTAGGGGCAGTTTTAGCATTTGGCCCTATGCCTGGACATCATTACTATTGGGCACTTACACTGAACACAATCACGCTGACCAAAGTCTGTACTGAAAAGATTACATTCTCCCAAACCAATATTTTCAATTTGGCCCTCGTGCTTCTGACAGCAGGAAACTTTTGGAAACACTGTAGGCAGTGTTTGCTGTAAACAGCATTACCTGAAAAACCTGGTGAATAGCGCAGGTTTCATGAAAGCAAGGCAATACAGAAATACTGTACCCTCTAGTTAAACGGGATGAGCCGAAGTGAAGCAGTTAAACAATATGTGCTCCACACGACACAAAAGCTTAACCTGCCTTTGGGCAGCTCTTCTAAAAAAGCACCTGGTTAAAGAGTTCAGGGCAAACCGACAGAATTTACTTTAACTACAGAAAGAATATTTTCCTGCCTGTACTGTAAACAGGTTTACTTTTAAAAAAATTTAAAATGTTATTCTGCTTAGAAATGGGGCTGACGAGCAGGCAGCAGCCCAACATGTGAGTGTATCCTAAATGTAAAAGGGGAGGGAGCTTCGAATTTCAAGCTGCAAGTGTTCCTGTTCATACCACAATCGCGGTAAAGTGTTTTGCTATATCTGGGCATAAAGAAGTATAAAGCAGCTAAAAAACATGGGTACAAATCTGCGTATCACCACATTTATGGCATCTCAAGGCTTCGCATTTCCAGAAACAGTAATTGTTAGTTTGCTTGGCAGAAGGCATTGACTAAAAAAATATGATGGTACTCCAGCAACAAAACATTTATTTACTTGCTGAACTTCAAGCATTTCTGTGGTTGCAGTGGCTTCTGTGTGAGTATTCCCATACCATAATCTTAAGCACGCAATTAAGGGCTTTACTGGATCAGTGCCTGAACAACCAGCACTGATTTCTATTGAATGCACATTATGTTAGGGACCAATTGTAAGCTCATTAAAATGAACAGAAAGGATCCAGCAGACGTTGGATCAAGCCTTGTCTCAGGACTTTCATCAGAGAAACAACATTGTCTCTTGTTTACTCTTTCACAGGTCACTGAGTTCCCAGACTTTGAGTCGTTGATTACATCGTATTATCAATGAAGTTAGAGATTTGCCATCCACTTAAATGGCTACAGGTTACTGCTTGAGGAAACAAAAAACAGAATAATGCACAATTTGTGATTCTGGGTATTAGGTACTTAAAAAGCAAACAGGAAAACAGACACGCTCATGAATTCATGGACACAGAATAGCCCCTGTATTAGAGCACTCTGTGCCATGCAATGTGTTTGATAATGTACATTACATTTCTTTGGAACAGCACTGGGTACCACTTTTACCATCCCTCCCCTTCCCTCAATGCCCAGACTAATAAATCTCCCATTTGTCTCACCTGTAGTTACAATAAAGCTGTTCTCAACAGTGTTAACATCTGCCATGGTCATTCTTCTGGGGTGAGAAAGGCAGAACATTTTCATTGCTCGTTCATTTGTGAACACCAGTTAAGTAAAGCTGTCACTTGTGTCCAATTATGGGTGAGGATTTTATAGCACAGTCTCCTTCCTAAAGCTAAACTGACATGGCCAAGCCCCATTTTATAGGCATTCTTAAATTCTTCCCAGCCATATTTAAAATGCTTATGCTCAGAGACGGCAAGTGCCATGTGTTTTCACAGCTACATTAACAAATGCAATTTTGTGGCAACTTGACCATGCCAGTGAAGCAGTAAATTTCTGTAATCTCTATGGTTAAGAATTTCACACAGGACTTTGCTGGGAATATGTAAAGCCCATTAGTACAGGAGCACGATGAAGATAAAATTAAAATACCTTTACAGTAAAAGCCAAAAAAAAAAGTAAGGTCTGGGGATTTTTTTTTGCTGCTAGAGCAATGAAACGTGTCAGAGGAAAATGCTGAAATAGAAAAAAAAGCTTCACTGGGCTCACCCAGCTTACTCTTCTTTTCAAATGACTGCCACCAATTTAGGTGAGAAATGATAATTTGGCTTGCACAAATGCTAACATAGGCTTATCCTAAAGCATAACTGGGATGCAAAACTTCATAAATCTCCTTTCTAAACCCCTACTCTCTGTTACAGTACACTTACACTCGGATAATTGTCCTCACAAATCTTTTTGCCGGATTAGGGAGATGATAGCCAAAAACTTTCCAAGTTGCACTGGTGTATCTGCACACCAGTCGTTAGCTGTTTTGCTCATGAGATCTGCATTTACCAGCTTGAGCTTTGCTGCTGGAACTGAGATGCCTCGGTGTTACTCAAGGCTGCCAACCCCCCCCCAGTTTCAACATCTCAGCTACTGTGAGGGTTGGGTGAATGTTGCACCACGCGTAGAGCCAGAGGGTCCAGGCAGGGGCAAGGATCATTGACTTAACATCCTTCGGAAGGGGATCTATACTGAAAAATGAGACTAATACCACTTTATCTCCTCCCCAGCTCTTCACCAAACTCCGCGGGACCCCACGAAGGGTCTCAGGGGTACCACTGCCAGGAGACAGTCTCACACACACGAAAGCAGAGCCAGGGTTGGGTCTCTGGTCTCCAGCAGATTCTTAGACAGCTGTTAGATTTTGCAACAGGGTATCTCAATTAGCAGCAGTCAGAAGATGAGAGACAGCAGTTAGATCCTGCACAAATTAATTTGTTATTGTTTTTCGGATTGGTAAGTAATTTCAGTAGATATTTCCCAGATTTCCTATAAAATCATGTGAACTATAGATTTTTTTTCTTTCTTTAAAAAAGAAAGATGTGATTCCAGCATAATCACCTCACTCCAGGGACTGGATCTTCTGGAAAGTAAAGAAAACAACCTGCTTAGAGTGCAATACTAACCGAGGAAAGGATTGCATTATGGATTGCTCACAGACTTCTCCAGCAGAAACCACTCCCGCAGGTTTTACCACGGGGTTTGGGCAAAACCCCTAAAGAACACAGATCAAACAAGAAAACATCTTTGAATGCTTATGGTTTGTTGTGAGACAGAAGTGTTTTGAAAGTTACACTTAGCAGCTCCCTCAATCTCTTAAGGCTTCACGCAAGCGAGCGAGGTTGGGGAGATCAGCTCACAGGCTTCTACACTCTGTGTGGCTGCACTGAAGCCAAAAAAGGCTATTCACCGAGTGGCCCTTTGAAGTCAGTGGAGTTTTGTCATTGATTTTGAGAGGCCCAGGATTTCATTCGCAGTGTGCAAGGTTAAGCATGTGTGTAAGTCCTTGCAGGATCAAGGCTTAAATGTGTAAACCTGTTCAGCAAGAGTACCCAGCCTTTAATGTCCCGTGAATGTGGTCCCCCTCGCTGCGTGACACTGTGTAGGCTGCTGTTGCTCCTCACTCAAGCGTGGAAGCTTCGTTTAGTATGCATATGTCCTTCATAATTGTCAGTGACTTAGGATACAGCAAAAGAAAGACGTTAGTGGAGCTGCTTATTAATGGAGTGCCTATGGAAAACATGGACTGCATCAGATTGATTAAGAGCCACTATTAATCTGTACTTCTGTGTCTTGTTATCCAAAACACAGGCAACAGGCCGCCTGGATTGCTCACTGTGTCTGTGTTTATACCTTAATCACTGAAAATAGCAAATATAATCAAATCTTCAGAGATCTTTTATTATGTGAGCAGTTCTATTTGATATTAGCACATTTTCTGCATGTTTCAGAATCCAGCCACTATCCTTGTCTGAACAAAGACTTTCTGCAAATCACTGCAGAACTCAGGTTCAAAATAAAGCTACGTCAATCGTGCCTGATGATCAATGATTTTATATTTAAATGAATGATAGAATTCCATTTCTCTCAGCAAATCTACACTTAACCTCTATGATGCTGAAGGTTACCTGAGTGAAGAAATTAGTCCTAAAGGAGACCATGTTTGTCTGATGTACAGTGTGTCTGTATTGTCTTAGCTATCTAGTGCGGTATTATGTCCCTAACAGCTCTACTGTGTTACATATATACATATATAAAAATATATATTTATGTGCTGACACATTTGCTTTTGAAATTAAATCAAATTTTCCTTTAAGATAAACCTGACTGTGATGCTGGTTATAGTCATCCTTAGGTATCACTTCCTCTAGGCTTTATGAGCAAGGGTTTTCCAGCCCTGGATCCCTTTCCGTCTTTCAACTCTCTGTTCAAGCAGGCTATGAGCCCACCATCATCACCCACAACCTTTCATGCCAGGCACTAGGACATAAAAGCAAGTGCCTAGGGCCAAGTACAGGGCCAAGAGGACATGACTAGCCCTTCCCCAGATAGCCAGGTGAGATGTGGTGGTGAGATACACCATAACACTTGGAAGCCAGGGATCCCTCTGCAGCACTGTAAATGCAGCCTTAGCTGTACAAATTTAGAAGCCAAACTGTCTGTCTGGAAGCTTTCAAACGCACATAGCTTCCTCTGGGTAAGGGAACTTACACCAGGAGCATCAGATCATTAAAATGCTGGTGCCTAAATTACTTAGACTTCATAGTACCCATGGAGTTTCTTGACTCTTAGATTTTTTAAAGCATTGCGGTGTAACTTTTAAATGCCACTGGCCTGCAAAGTAGAACAAATAAACCAATCACAGCATCTCCTTCCAATAGATCAGTTCAGCCTAATGAAAGTAACGCAACCACGAGGAACAAGATTAATTATACATTAAACCCACAGCCTGAAATGTGTTTGTGACTTTAATGCCCCAGCAGCCCTTTAGGACTAATGAAATATGTGAGTGACATTACCTTGTCTATGCAATCCAGTCCTAATGTCACTATGATTAGCCTTGTTTTAAGCCCACTGCCAGGTATATGAGGCTCGCTAAGTCAATAGTACTATGACTGTTTTTCAAGGTATGCAATTTACAGAGTTTTAAGCCCTCTGTTTTCATGAAGTAGTTACAAAAGAAGCGAAGCAGATGAGGAAAATATGTCTAAATTAAGCAATGCAACAGTATGGTTAATTAAGAAAATTTGAGGAGGAGAGGCAGTTAAATGATCTGAGTCTTGAATGTGATGTCCTTCACTGGGATTCAAAGAAAACAGACGCCTAAAATAGGTCAGATAAATTACTCCCTGAGAGTGCTTGCTTGTTTCCTCTGACTGTAATGGGACTCCAAGGTGGTTATCTCAGACATAGGTGTCTACAGCATAAGTATCCAAATTTCAATGGATGAATGCTACTTCTGGTGTCCAAATGTCATGAACAGAGAGCAGACACTTATATGGGGGTTATAGAGGCAGCTGGAGATTCCAGTTTGGGAAAGCAAATGAAAAAAATAGATGTGCAGAACTTTTGGCTCCCCCTTTTTTGCCTTCCTCAAGGAACATGGTAGTAAGTGTCTTCAACAATAAGAGTAGGAAAGATGAGGTTCCAAGAGCTCTTGGAGCACATCAGCTTTAGGTTTTCAGCCTCACAGGACACAGGAGATGCAAAGCAACCAAGAAAGACTTTGTGTGATAATTACAGTCTAGAACTGAGCTCTCTGGGGCTCTATTTCTCTTTTCACTTTGTTTCATTCTTGTTAATATTTTACTATTTACCTTAATAGAATAAAGTATTTATTTATATTCCTAATTCATATCTAATGACCTGGTAAGTGCTGTGTGCTCTATTGCCTTGGGAGTGATGAAAGTAATTAGGTGGTACCAGATTATTTTTAGGGTTTCACATGCCCTACACAGGGTTAGAAGACACAATGAGTCTACACAACACCAGGAGATGAAGGACATGTGACTATCTGCCAGGCTTGTGGAAGGACTGTGGCCCAATCCCTTATCAATCAGCTAGGAGGGAGGGGGGGCGGGAATCAGAGACTTGGGACCACTCTGGGCCAGGTGGAGCAGTCTTGCTTCATTTGGTGATGTAGATCTTCAAGAGTGGTTCTTGCTGAAAGACTACCATCGCTAATTTGTTAAAACGAATGGAAACACAGCAAGCCCCTTAGAATGCCTTGAATCATTTGCGGTTAGAAGAGAAGTGTAAAGGTCTTTTATTACTGCAATGAAAAAAAATAATCCCCAGAGGTTAAAATCTAAGCATTTTGTCATGACTTTATGATACTTCAATTCAGCTGACCATAAATGTAATACTAATAAATAATCCCATTCAGGGAAAGACGTGCTATGGCATGTTCTTAAGTACTGCTGCACAGTCCTGAGAAAAGTCTGAGAATCTAGCCTCTCTCAGGAGAAAGAAACTGATGAAATTCCATCATTATTGCTCACGGCAAGTCTGAGATTTACCCCAATTCTACATGCTGCGTGCAACTCAGACTTGCAGTGACTTCATATGGAGAGTTGGGGATGTGGAAGAAACACAGAATTATAGCAGCTTTTTCCTGTAAAGAAAATTCATAGTTATGTTATCAAAGTTTCTAATTATAAAATTTCTTTAATATTTTATTAATAGGAGGGGAAGGAAGATGCCAAAACTTATGGCATTTCACAAGTAAGATTATGGGTTGATTTCTGATTGGATGACAGGGCCCTAATAATAAAACTCATAATTTTATACTACATTCTTCTAGTGATGATAGAAGTTCTTTGTGCATAATACCACCATTTCTATTCAGGAATCTTGTTAACAGTTGTAAACTCAGATTATCATTTTTATTAGCCTAGTGTTTTCTTATTTCTGTGTTACTGACAGGAAATTACAGCAAGTTTTCTGGCTTGCTTTTTTTCTGTTACAATGAAAGCAATTTCATTCAACTTGAAATTTCCAAGCACTGGGTAGAAGACAGTATTGCTAGAAGCCAACATCAATTTAAAGTGAACAGAGTAATTAAAAATATATATATTTAAAGAGTAGCTTCAAAGAGAAAGTAGATTGGTAGATGGGGTTGGGGTGGTGTGGGTTTTTTTAAAGTTACTTTATGACTTCAGGAACAAATTCTTGCCACCAAACTTGGCATCAAAACTTGTCTGTACTATGTTTTCATGTTGCCTCATAACAGTAACTTTGACATCGCCTCTATGACCGAACACCCCTGGCTGCATTCAGACTCTACTCCGTGCAGCTTGACCATTGCTGAGATGCCCACCATGGGCAGTGGGAATCAACCACCATGGACTTCTCATGTCTTTGGGTGTTTAGGAAACTCAAATGAGAGTATTGGTAGTTGTTTCACCCCATTAGGCGACTTGAGCTTTATAAACGCACTGTTTCTAGGAGAAAGGGAGGCTATAGCTGCATAATTTACTGTCAACAGCCTACAGTTTATTCATATTACATCAGATACGCTTCTAACTGTCAGTTGATACTGAGTGAATAAAAACTTATTTCCATAACAAGAACACTGAATTCAGTCCTTTTCTTCTCTGGTTATAAATGGATGGGAGTTTAGGATTACAAGGGACAAAGCCTAATTTTCTGGGCCTTGCAGAACTTGGTGTTGGAGGGGGGAGGCAAGTTGTCAGGGCAAAAGCGAGATGTGGGAGCTTCAGCGACCTCATTTCACCAGACATCAGCATTTTCTGCACAAGCAAAGCAAACCTTCAGAAAAGTATCGCAGTGCTTGAAATTGTGGCTGAAACAGAATGATGAACTTCTGCAAGTGCAGTGCCCTGAAACCTGTGCCCTAACAAAGTTGCTGGTAAAGAATGTGATTTTCCATAGGGCATGGGCACATCTTCTCCTTCTCTCCAGGGACATGAAAAGGAGTCTGTGTTTAATCCCTGACTGCTCCTCAACTCCCCTCTCCTTGCACAACTTCTGTCCCGTGATCACTTTAGGCATTTCGCAAAACAGACCTTTGAGTCTGGAAAATCTGACATATCAATCTGCAGATGATTAATGTCAAGACTTTTTTTTTTTTTTTTTTTTAAGGGAAAGAGCTTTCAAGGACTTAGAGGACTGAATCACAATGGCTTTCTAACTCCATTAAATTTCTCCAAAATATACCATCCTATGTTCAAAAAGTTTTCCTCGTCATGGCCACAAACCTGCAAACAACTAACTGTAAGAGTAGCGTTTACTCTAAATACTTCAGTACAAGCCTACATGATCTATAGTCTTAAGTGTAGCAACAACTAATTGCATTTAAGAAAAGAGAGAGAGTTCAGCAATCGTAAGATCCAGTCCTGTTAGTAGGCAGCAATTTCCTCTTAAATACAGGACAAGCTCAGCCTTCCTGTTGATTTCAGTAGGTGTTGTAGCATTTAATACTTGGCAGAATTACAAGCAGAAAGCCTGAGAAAAAAATGTCACCTCAAGTTTTATGTGGATAAACACAAGCAAAAGCAAAACACATCTAATTTTCTTAAAAAAAAACCCAAAAAGTATTAGTGTCAGAAGAAAGACTAGAAAGCAGACCTTGGAAATCAGGGGACTTGCAGCGCAGGAGCTGCAAGATGTGTAATACAGATCTGATCGTATCTGGCAGGATTGTATTCATGGGAAACTATCCACAGCATCAAACTCATTCTTTACAAAAGCAACGCTTAGTATTTCATCTCAAAGCTTGTCGGCTTCTTGCAATTAGCTACTACAATGGTATGACAAGATATGAAGTGGAACACCCCTTCCCCCCTACTCCAGAAGAACAATGCAAGGGACAACAAGAACTTTACCCAGCACTGGACAACAATAAATCCTGGATACACTGACCTCATTTGATGCAAGCCGAAAGATATTTATTTTTTTTTTAAAAAAGTTTCAGTGTGTCACTTCCCTACCTAGTAAACAGCTGAACAGGCAGAATGATACCCAAGACCATCTCCTCCACCCCCATCTCCACCCCCGTCGTATCAGTGCTTCAGGCAACATTTGGGGGGAAAAAAACACTAATCACACACACAAACCCCCCAAGTCAAGTATCTTTTCTGATACGAGGATGAAACAGTAACCAAAAAACAATCAAGTAAGTCCTCATTGTCATAGTGCGACAATCACAGCACAGCTTCTGTTGAGCAAATAGTCAATTCACAGAGAGAAAAGCATCATGAGGACAGACACGAAAGCTGTTATTATCCATTTTAAGTAATAGGAGAAGGTCACATATCAAGCAGTTACACCTTTTCATTACATCCTAACCCTCCACAGCAGGGGAACCACACTTATGACTGCGTTAGATATACAAAAGCTCTCAGCTCCAAAAAAGGAAAAGAAAAGATGGGGAAGGGAAAAAAATAAATTAAATCCGTCTTACCAGCACGTTGCAGCACCAACTTGCTTGAAGGAATGTTGCCTTTACAGGTTTCTCTTTTAATTATCCTGGAAGCAGAAGGGGGAAAAAAAAAAAAGAAGACGACGAAGCAGGGTTGTTAAATTAGCGTGTGCTAGAATCTTTTCAGTTTGTCGCAGAGTAGAAAAATACCGAAAAGAAAAAAAAGGCACGCAAAGAAAGACGAAAAAAAAAAAAAAAAGAAAAAGAAAGCTCAGTAATTTAAATTTGCTGTCAGTTCAGGCAGCATCGCTCTGTCCCGCCCCTCTTCCCACTGGGTTCTACTACCTGCAGGGCTGCAACTGACAGCTACTGTGCAAACAAAAAAAAAGGCAAAAAGCATGCTGGGACCATGCTGTCTGCTGTCTGAGTCTCTCTCCACTTCTGATGACTGAAAATCATTAGTGGAAAGGTTCTGTTGTTGTTTGCTGGGATTTTTAAGTTGGGTTCTTTGCATGAAATTTAATTTATTTTTAATTGATATGAGGCGGCATGTGACAGAAGCCGGTGGTTGTGTTTCTCAGCCCTGCTCAGACTGGAAACTAGCTTGAACAGATTAATTTTAACAGTATGGTATATGTAGAATATACACAGCCGTTCACCATGTTGCACTTTACAGGCATGCATTCATCCCTTCCTGAAATACTGTGTACAAAAGCGTTTGTTCGAATGGAAAGTCAGGAAAGCGTTTCAACAGTAGGCAGTTAAAACTCTGGCACTCAAAAAAAGTTGCCAGTATTGTTTTTGCTCTGCTTTTAAGTTTTCCTTCGAAAGTTTTTCAAATTCTTTGAGAACAAAAACTAACAGAAGTCAGAGGCATAACGAACAACTGGCACAACACTCATGTAAAAGGGATGAACCAACAATCACAGCACAAAAAAGCTGTGTTTTTAACCAGATGTTTAATACCATTTTTGAAGGTCTGTGCTAGCAACTATTAGCAGACTGCATACATCATATGAAAGTGAAGTATTTGATGAAAGCTAACAAGAAAAACAAGTACAAAAGCTATAAACACCTTTTTATAGCTATTTTAATTGTTGCTAACAGGCTTTTAGCGACAGGGCTAAAATCATCCTTCCAAAACAAAGAGAAGCATAATCTATAACTTCTAACTATAAATGTATTCACCAAAATATGGTTCCCACCTAATTATAAAATAAAATTAAAAGAGTGAAATGATGCTTTTCTTTAATACTTTAGTAGTAATTGCTTGGATCATGCCACAGTAAATATGCAACATTTGTATTCAGTTATTGCTCTACTTATGTGTGTAACCATAAAATAAAAAGCTGAAATGTTTAAACTTAATTAAATTAATCTGTTTTACTCGAAGTTTGCCATTTAGACAGGAATAGGCACATGCATGCTGAACATGCCTGCCATAGACAATTGGCTCCTAAATAGATTTTTAAAAACTCTGCAGAAACTAATTGCTACTGTGCCTGCATCCCTTCTGCAGCCTTTGCTCATTGAAGTAGCTCTGATAGGATGACCCTTACCACCAGGGGTAGCACAACAGCCTTGAGATGTGGGATCTGCCCTACAGCCCTCATAAGGCTCCTGAACAGCCAGCCATGTTAAATTGGTACAACATTCCACTTTAAAGTTGCTTTTCTTCTCTTTTAAAGCCTCCAGACCCTTTTAAGACATGACCACCTGAAGTCATTTCTACAGGTGGAAGAAATCTCCCCCCATTCCAGAGGTGAGGTTTAAATTGGCATGGCTGAGAACTATCTCTTTGCAAAGTCCACCAGGATGTCTCAGTGGACTCATGCTGCCTATAAGAACTTTCCCTATCCCCTGTGGGATCGGTCTCAGTATAGAGGGAAAAGATAGCATAGAGACTTGTCTTCAAAATGAAAATACAAATACATAAAGGCAGCAAACATAATTCAGAAGAGGTACAATGGCAGATTCCCCAAATAGTCACAGCAAAAACACAGCATGTTTTCACTAGCATTTGCTTCCATTTACACTTGTGTAGCTTTAAAGTGCTATTTTTATGCTAGTAAAATGTTTTCGTACATGTTTTTATCCAAGCTCAGTGTCGCCTGGCTTCCTGTCTTTTGTTCTAGCCACAAGACTTTCCTTGGTTTTGCTCCTTGTTAAGGAAAAAAAAATGGTAAAAGGAAAAAAAAAAGTTTTCTTGATAAATTGACAGCATCTAATCCTTATTTTGGTATCTTCATGCACACATACTCACACGTGCTCAATTTCAAAATTCTGTTAAATCCAACTAACTTATTATGCTTCTGTATCTCCTTGCAAAAGTCAAGGGTGGTCTGCTTTTAATGCACTTGGCATTTTAAGCAAGGCACTCAGACCTTCAAAAGACAAATAATTGAACTTTGCCTTTAATGGAATACGATAGTGCACTAAATAAATAACAAAAAACTAAAAAAGCTAGATTTAACAGGGAGATACAGTCAAGAAGGCAATTTGACTAATTGGTTGCGAAAATGCACAAGAGCTCATAAAATCAAACATTTATAGAATCACCTTACTTGTGCTATTAACTTGAAATAAAAATAGTGGTAAAGCAAGCTGTTAATATCAACCTTCTCTCCTGTAACATAGGACACCAGGAAACAGAAGAACAAACACTGAGATGTTTAGAAGAGCAGAGTCTGATTGATTTGACTGGAAGCTTCATTCATTTTAGGGTTTTAGTGATGCTGTGTGTTGCTATTAACCATTCAGTTTCTCTGTTAAAATCTAATTTTGATTAAGGGTCATAGGCTTTGGGCTGTAGAAGTTGGGTACTATGGGAAAGATGACACTTCCTTTGTGATTCTATAGTCAGGTTCTAATGAATCAGTTAAATTAAAGAGGCAGTAATTAATGGAGGTTTTCTACTATATAATGCAACAGAAAGTATCTAATTAACCTTTGTATCCTTTACAAAACCCCATCGAGTGATGCATTTTCTGGTCTTGTTTTAGTCAGGAATATTTTTGCCTTTAACTTCAGCAGAGTTCATATTGATAGTTTTGTGGTGTTTCTTTTTTTCTCCCACAAGCTTTCATGTCATTGACCATGAAGGATTAACTCCTAAAAACTCTGAAATCATTTTGAAAATTTCCATTCCTTTGAAAAAAACCCAAGCCATAATACACCAAACCTTGAAAATCCCTTTTTGCACTGTGTCTAAATTCTGTATTGGGAATTTAGGCTATTCTGTCATGGGAAAAGGGTTGAAGAAGGGAATTTAGCCTAGTATGAGACTAGTCCCAGTATTAAAATCAAGACTTGTAAACTTGGCAAATACCAAATGAGACCAGAAAGATCCCATTCCTCCTCTTGTAAATTCTTTCTTTGTATCCAGATCTATCTAAATGTCTTTCCTTCAAATAAATAAACCCCTGTGCCTTCCTGCCCCTTAGAAATAAAGGGGCTCACTCAGCTGCATTGAGACCCTTCACCTATGTAAAGAGAGTTTAAAAGAGGTGTGAATTATACAGCCGAGACATATGAATGTAATTTTGTGTAAAGAGCCAACTCTGTTGTTACAGGGAGACTTGTGAATAAACACGGACCATAAAGCCACCTATGACTTTCCACTTTCAGTAGTCACACATTTTAAGATTTACAATATGTATTAATTATGTCAAAGTAATGCCCAACCTCAGCTGACTTCACATACCGTATTTCTTTGTGTACAAGGTATGACTTCAGTTAGGCTAATTGCTTCCTTCTGCAGCTTTAAATTGAGGGTGGCTTTCTCATACGTTTAATTGCTTTCCCCTGCAGCTCGCAAGGAAAAAGTAGTTGAAGGCAGCTTCTAAACAAAGATATACAGTAATTAAAAGCTCTTTTAAAGAGAGCTTTTTTGTACAGCACCTGCTGTTAATGGAGTACTTTGTGTACAGTTCTGTGTAGTCTTTGAATCCAGTGCATTATTTCTGAAGTAGTGTGTTGTTTGAGGATTTCTACATCTGATGTGGTGACCTATATACATTAATTACCCTATGGTGAAAAAAATACCTGCTAGGAGACCTCCCCTTCCCCCAGCAAAATCCAGCCCATAAAAATCATTTGGAAAAGTAAGGTCGCAAACTTCTGATTGCCTTGTGGGTAACAATCATTTTTTTTTTTAAAATTTTTTTTCCAGCTGCAAAATATTGGCTTGTTACAGTTACCATTAAAAGCTCACCATCTTATAATGTGTAGTTTTGCTAACCAAAACTTCTTATTGAGGAAGAAAAAATTCTGTAGCTTACGTGATTTAATAAATGAAGTTACACATCTTAGTCCTTCCTTGTTGCCTTGCCTGTGGTTGAATACATTTTTCATACTTCTGTTGCTGTCTCCTTGGTACATCTTGCTCTTTTGCAATCAAAGGGGGCTAACCTAAAAAAAAAATGTCTACAGAATTTTGTGCTTCAACAAATTAATTCATCCTTATGTATTAGCCTTCCAAATGTTCTTGTCTTAAGAGTAGTTTATGGGGTGAAAGTAAAGCCCTAAGACAAGATAGATAGATACTGTGTATGAGTTCCCAATCTTTTCGCAGGAAAAATAACGTGGAAGATTAGGGTGTCAACCCTGTTCATAATGTGTTTCGGGATTTGCTTTGGTGTTTGGTTGGATTTGATGGGATGTTAGTTGACCATTTAATGCAAACTTCCAGATGCTAAAACTGGAAATAGTTAAGCAGAGAAAGAAAATTACTTGGCAATTTTGTGATGATCAATAGCAGCCTTGTCTCTGAAGTGAAAGGGGATGTTTTTCATGCTGGTGTAAATAGGAGAGAAGATAACCAGTCTCTCCTTACCAACATAAAGTTCATGTCTTCATAACAGACTCCTATGAAATTTTCTTCTTAACAGCCTTAGAGCAGAAAGGGACTTACTCATTATCTCAGGAAGTATTTGGACAGTTCTCACAGCTGTAGATTGGAAGGGTAAAAAACCAAAAAAGACGTCTACTACAGCCTTTCTGAGGAGGTTAACACCAAAAGTTTATAGAAGCTACTTATCTTGTGTTTAGGAAATGTCGCAATAAATCAGACAGCAATAGGCCTTATATATTTTAATGGAGGTCATCACAAACGCATCTTTTTTTTTTTTTTTTCTTTCTGATACTTATCTCCACATACCACCAGCATGTGCTTCCCAGAAGAAAACCTTCCAGACACACACAAGTATATTTTCATAATACACACTGATGAATATTTAACCCCTGCAGCAGCACTGACTTGTTATCTACTGAGACTCTATCAAATGGCTCCCAGTGCTCAGAGTCTGATGCCAGTCCATCCATAGCTCCTGCCATTGAAGGAACTCATCCTTTTGGAGATTGCATGTTGCCTAAATAAACTTTTCTCCAAGATTCAAGTGACCAGTTAACAAAGCAGTTGCAACTTCTTTAACTACACCTGCTTACCAGCATATAATTTTTGAGTCGCTAACCCTTTAGGATTATGAAGCTTATCCCCTTGCAAGCATCACTCCATCCTCTCAGACTCTAAATTAATACCCAAGAATGTGATCACTTTGATGGGACCAGCTGTTTCTTCTGCTGCCAAAGCACTCCAAACACTTTGGCAGCTTCCTTAAATGTGCTCAGTAAATCCTGACATGTACCATAGGAGTGTGCTCTGTGGGCTCCTTGGCAAAAAGGCATCCGTGTATGCAACGCTGACCCTGACATTTGACTTACGCATTCGCACCTTATTGTGTAGGTCTGGGAGGCATCCAACCCAAATTCAGAAAGTGCAGGTTGGCAGCTCCTGAACCACTACCTTTTTTTGCCTTCAAGCTTAAAACTTAACAGGTGAGAAGTACGCAAATATACAGATAAAGACATGATTTGGTATTTATTGAGCCTGCCTGTAAATTCTTCTTTATCTTTTGCAATCTTTGTAAGAGGATCAAGGAAAATCAGACCAGTCAAAAATGTATTATTAGCAGGGCTAGGAGCAGCATTTGTCAAAATTTCATGACACTTCCTTTTATATAACCCTGTCTTCAGTTGCTTATGGCTTTTTATCACACTACATTTTGGGATTAAATTTTCTCTGCTAGGGGTCTGCCTTTTATTGTTGTAAAACTTTAGCCAAATCAACCCAGTCTTAGCTGAGAGCCAGGATGTGGGAAAAGCATCTTAAGATGACAGAAGTCTTTTCTTTCAGGAGGCCTGCAACTATTGTCTTTCTGCCAAGACTTGAAATTTGTCAATAAAGGTGACATTTATGGCAGGAACAGCAAAAAAATACATCCATAAAGAAAATGATACAAATTAAGGCACTTCTGGAGAAGCTGGTAAAAAACACAGGATGCACAAGCTGTGTGATTTAGGGGATAGAGCAACAGGATTGGGGTGGCAGGATGACTCCATCCTAATTTTTGGGTAGAAAGTTCATGGAGGAAAGCTTAGGCATATAGATTTGTGCTGTGCCCCTTGTTCTCAAGGTTGCAACCCACTTCACCCACCCATATATGAACATGATCAGAGGGCTGAAGCACCTCTCCTGTGAAGAGAGGCTGGAGAAGAGAAGGCGCAGGGGTGACCTTATAGTGGCCTTCAAGTATCTGAAGGGGGCCTACAAGAAAGCTGGAGAGGGACTTTTTACAAGGGCATGTAGTGACAGGACAAGGGGCAATGGGAGGATTTAGATAAGATATCAGGAAGAAATTCTTTACTCTGAGAGCAGTGAGGCACTGGCACAGGTTGCCCAGAGAAGCTGTGGATGCCCCATGGATGGGGCTTTGAGCAACCTGGTCTAGTGGGAGGAGTCCCTGCCCATGGCAGGGAGGTTGGAACTAGATGATCTTTAATGTCCCTTCCAATCCAAACCATTCTAGGAGTGTATGATTCACTTACTGGTGTAGTCATGGCCATTACAGTAAGCGCTGAGCACTTGAACTGCGGGTAGCAATGCTCTGAAACTAAAGACAAGAGAAGTAGACCAGAGGCAATATATTAGGAGAGTAAATCTGGACATGTATTCAAGAGAATACAGAAAGAAAGGAGACTTGTAAATGCTTGGAAAAAGAGAACTAAAACTGAGATGATGCTGGAGAGAATAGGCTGGTTATGTAGGACTTCTTGCTTGGAATTAAGGTGGAGCAGGAAGTAAGAGGGATTGGTTCAGGCATGGAAACTGGAGATGTGCTGTTGGAAAGAGAAACTGTATAATGAAGAACACATGACTAGGTAGCATCGTACAACACAGACTTCAGAGGAGGGAATGAATATTGCTAGTGATCTTAACTGTAGTTTTTCCTAACTTTTTGAAGCTCTTGGCTTCTATAAACAGTAATATTCCTGGCCAGTGTTTTTCTTTGCTAGGAGCTGTACAGACACCTAATGGTGTCCCTTGCTTGAGGTCCTTGGTGTTATTGAAAAAATGAGTTAATAATAATGAAAGAAAATGTAATAATCAGCCAAATCCCATTAAACTCTTAACTAGTTTCTGTCCCTGATACTTTCTTATTTTTCTCCTCAGTGTGTTTCTTCTGACAGCAGAGCTTTGCCTTGAAGGGCAAGAACATCCCATCTGCTGAGCTCTGAGGGTGTAAATGCTCTTGAAAAGAAAAATATTCATCTCTTTGGTGTATATGAGAGGCTGGAAGAACTGGTGTTGCCTGCACTGGAAATGGGTAATCTCTGTCTCCCTCATGGCTAGCTATGCACAAATTGTGTCATCTTGTACACAAAGGGCAGATCCGATTGGGGCATATGTTATCATATAGCTGCAGTCACACAGAGGCCCTCTACATGAATACTATTAAAATGTGAAATGCTCATAGATTATTTTAGGCTTCACAGAGAGCCATAACAGCTATTGCAATAAATTAGAGCAGTTGCCAGGCACTTATGTATCAGTGCACCCTAGCTGTCACTTTACAGGCTGCAGTGCATCTCTGCTTTGCTCTCGTATCCTGTGCCGCAGGCACGTTCCCCAGGCCAGAGCTTACGTGCGTGGCTCAGTGGAAAAATTGTCCTCCAACGGTGTTGTGATGGTCTCCTGTACAGAGCTCGAGAGATACACAAGGGTCAAAATATATGCTAAACCCCTACTGCCTGGCTGAACAACCTTTCTTTTTAATCCTCACAAGATTTCAGCCCAACGCCCTTCCCAGATCCCTCTGTTGTCTAACGAGGCAGGAGCAGAACTGGATTTTCTTGAGGACAAGTGTGAGAAACAGCAATCAGTCTGCTTTGTGTCTGTCTCATCACAAATCTCTACTCCTTTTATACAACATTAAATTACCATTTTCCATGAAGCAGAAAAAGCAATGACCTTAAGCACAGATATTTCCAGGTGTAACAGCACTACTGCTCTACTGCAAATAATCTATGGAATTTGCATACGGCGCTTAGCCTAAGTAATGAAGCAGAAACTGACTTTTTTTTTTTAACAATATTTTTTTCAATTCAATTGACTTCAGGTAATTCAGTGGGACTATTTATTAGTTATTACAGCACTTAGGGTAGCTATTATTAAAGTTTTGGCCTTAAGAGTGAAACTCATTTATCATTCTTAACTATTGTACATAAAATAGGAACCTCTCACTAAAATGATGGAAACTGAATATGTCAGAGGAGAAAAAAAAATCCGACACATAAATTAGGCTTAAAATTTGATCGATCTGAAAATTGCTATTTACTGAAGAAAGTCTTCTGGACTGCAAAATATTTAGTAAAAAAAAAAAAATCCATCAACTCAGAATTAAGAGCTTTTGGAAACAAATACCAGTATTTTAACTGAAAAAAATAACATCACTAATTTATAATGTAATATCATCATATGTATAAGTAATATTTCATTATATAAAATGTTTCTCTGATACAGAAAAATTCAAACATTGACAGCAACTTATGAAAATGTGTGCTATTATCTCCGTGTTATCAATATGTAAGAAAAGTCTAAAAGATATTAAATAACTTCCCTACAAAGACAAAGAAAGTCAGGACTGGAAAAAGAAAGATCCCTGAACATTCCCTTGGGACACACTACTACTGTTTTATTTCCAAAGCTGTCCAGATGAAGCAGTAAATAACTAAGTACTAGGTCTGATTTTCAGTAATATCTAGTGAAGTATCATATTAATTAGACTAATGTGACCTGAAACCCCCAAAACCTCTATCAGATGTGAAAACACTGAAGGAGGAGCCTTCAGGAGACCAGGTGAGTTTGAAACATGCTTTCCTAGAAATCACATTTTATCTGAGGAGAAAGGTTAAATCAGTAGGCAGTAGCACAGGTTACGAGCGTGAAAGATCTGCTGTGCTATTTAGTTTACTTTCCAATTTTACCAAAGTTTATTATTGCACAGGTCTAAAATTGCCTACTCCTTCATCCAGATGTCTGAAGTGCTAAAGCTTATGTCTTCTCTATCTGTGCCTGTTGCATTGGCTACTCGATCTTGATCTCTTTAAATTCATCTCATTCTTTTTGGCCAACTGCAACGAAAGTATTAGTAGAAGAAGGAAAATATTTATTTCTGGAGAGACATGCCCACTTTCACATCACTTATTCAAGCCCAATTTTACATGACTTATTCAAGAACTTCTTTATTGTGTCCTCACAAAACAATTATCCCCAAAGGGAACAAAAAAATGTCTTCACTCCTTGTACTATGCCCTCTAGTACTGAGACGCTTTCGTTTAGCAATGATCTGCCAGATATTGCCACACACAAAACTACCATGTTAAATCTTGTTTTATGACAGATGTGAATTTTGCCTAAGTCTTTAACTCAACAATATTTTTTGTTTCTGCTTCACACTGCAAATTTATCTCTAACTTTAAGTTTTCTTTCACCCCAGACCCCTTTCAATAACCCATCATTTCAGGCTTTTTTTTACCTTCCCACCTTCACTACTCAACATTAATTATTTTTTCTCTAGTGGGATTAGCTTGCAATTTTCCAGGCTAAACATAATTTTGCTTTAAGCCCACACTCCTAACCTATTCAGGTCCTCTTGCATTATTTCACTGGGGTTGATAACCTTTACTGATTTTGGTACCATCTGCAACTTTCATTAGTATTCTGTTTACTTTTCTCCCCTGGACCAAAATGAAGACATTACGGCCTGACCTGACTCCTGCAGTACCTGCTAGATACCTCCCAGCAACTTTCAACTTTGTTTGGCATTACCCATCATTTAGAATCCTCTAGACAACTGTCAATGCGAGTGACAATAAAAAGGTGTTTCTTCAACCTTAGAATATCTATTATAAACAATGGTAAGTAAAACCAAACCCCCTCAAACCCTAATAAAATAGTCAGTAGACTTTCTCTTTGCATGGCTCACTAGCATATCTATTGCTTTGGCTCTAAAGAAATTGGAAGCAGTAATCCTCTTTTTGGCTGGAAAAATAACATTATCTGCGTTCTTATCAAATTGTTCTGAAATGTGTTATACTACTGCTTATTTACAATATCTGCAAATACAATTACAGTAGATAACAATATGGAAAGCTGGTGTTTTCCCTCAGCTGAAGGCTCATTTGCATTTTTCTATTGTAAAATGAGTTACGGTAGTGTCAGGATCTCCACTTTAGAAGATCTTAAATTAGAGGTGAGTTGCTAAATGCTCTGGAAGGATCTAGGCCTTCCTTCAGGAGGCAGAGTAAGGAAATTCCCAATGGTCCATATCATATTGCCCTTTGGCTGCATGTGGGAATGTCTTGATTACTCTGACAGAAGATGAGTTAGGTGTGTAGGGAGCACCTAGCGTACGGTACACCGTAATGCATCCTTTCAGGCAATTTTAAAGATGACATAAATGAGTAAGCTATTGCTTTGATCTGCTATGGACTCCCAACATTTCCTACAGATCTGTACAGGGGTCGTGTGACCCTCTGGGTCTGTGTATCCACAGAAATGAGCAGGAGGCACAACTTTTCCATTTTGGGAAGTGTGGAGATACCCATACACCAGGAACCGAAGATTTACATGTTTTTCCGTTATGGTAGAGAAAAATCCCAGGCAAGGTGGATTACATACAGATCTAGATCAAACCAGCATTTTCTGGAGGCTTGCTGCTGCTGCTACTGAGAGTTACCTTCCAGCTCTCCAGAGATCTCTTTATTCTCAGCACAACCTCATATTGCACTATTGGGATACTGCAGCAAGATGAAAGGGCTTAGAGATCCTCTTAACCCCTGCTTTTCTTCCCATGTAGAGAAGTACTTCAGAAACAGTCCAAAGCCATCTGTATTACCTTGGGATGAAATGGTCAGGTTTTGAGCAAGGAAAGGATGATAAACCCCTAGGGTACTCTCAGTCTTTGCCACAGCCTAGTCTAGTTTAACCTTTTTAGGTATTTAAGTCTTTATGAAACAAGAAGTTGCCTTCTCAGAGCAGAGCTTTGATCTAAAAGACCGTTTTGGGGGATCTAGTTGGAAATGAGGGAGGGTTAACAGACCATGACATTAGCCTCCTGCTGCGAATTTCTCTTCATGCTCCCCATAATACTACACCAGTTGGACCTTGCTGCTGACTCTCTCAGGAACTGCTTAGTGGAAAGGTGATATTAAATGCTAAACCCACTATCTAATGGATGTTATCTCACAGTCTCCTTTGCAGAAATACCAGTTAAGGATCACTGTAGCAGCAGCTTCAGTCCAGCGTTGTTTTTTGTAAAAAGTCAGAGTGCAGGCGTCTTTGGCAGAGATGGAGAAAGCAGTTAAACCGCTTAGAAACATCCCCGCCTTACTGCTTGTCTAATAGTCTGTATTGCTCTTTAATATGCTAAAAATTGTTGTGTTGGGTTGTATATCTGGTAGCTGTACAGCCTAAAGAAATAGGGTAGGGTCTCTACATGACTCTAGAGGCTGAGGTAAGAGAAGCTGCTTCTCCTGTCTCATGCAGCTACAGCAGTGCTCCCTGGCTTAACTTGATGGACCTGGGAGACAGCTTGCCATCAAGCTACCAAAAGTAGCTGAGGGCCCTGATAGCTCAGGCTTGGGTCTCCATAGTTTCAGCTTCGGAGTTGTCATGAGTAGGTGAGGAAACTGTTCTTGCTGCTAAGGGAGCCTTGGGAGGCTTCTAGGTAACCCAAGGCTGTAAGTGCTGAGTTGCTGTCCTCTGAGGGGCTAGCTGAGGAGAGAGCAATTTCACTATTCACAGCCTCTTTTAGCAAGGGGAGAAATGGTTTTCCTCCTAGAAGATTTAAATGTTTTCTCAACAGGATGGCCATGAGCCAGCAATGTGCCCTTGTGGCCAAGAAGGCCAATGGCATCCTGGGGTGCATCAAGAAGAGTGNTGATTATATGATTCTATGTGTGAGAAATACTCTATGTGGTATGTAATGATGCATAACTTTTCTCCTGCTGGGAACAGACTTAACTCCCAAACCCCACCTCTCCTCTTTCTCAAAGAAGAAAGGCAGGAGGGATTTCCCTAGTGTATTTCTCATACTAGGCACTCTTGCAATCTCCCTGGCTGCAAGTGAATCAAAGGCTTCTAGGGTATGCTTGTCTTGGATTGCCTCTTTTTGGGACTGTCATCCAAAATCACAGAATCACAGAATTGTAGGAGTTGGAAGGGACCTTCAGAGATCATCTAGTCCAACCCCTGCCAAAGCAGGGTCACCCAGAGCAGGTTGGACAGGAACACATCCAGGTGGATTTTGAATATCTCCAGAGAAGGAGATTCCACAACCTCTCTGGGCAGCCAAGCCAAGCCTTATATTGATACCTTAATGATTTTGTACCGAGACGAAAAAAGAAAAGACCAACTCCCCCCCTCCCCCACCCCCAAGTCAGCTAACACTAGCGTTGATTGACCTGTCTGTGAAAAATACAGAATCACTATTTTACGTATAATTTTACAAATATTCATTAAAAAAAAGGTAGTGAAATGTATTAGCAGAATCTCCTTAAGTAATAACAGTGAGTTGTTTGCTTAAAATGGAATTTATTGAAATAAGGGCTGCACTGAGCAATCTGGCACTAATACACCTATTTAACTATTTATTAATTTACCTATTTCCTAAACTAAATTAAAACACCTGCACATTTTTCCATTTTTAAACTATTGTTTTGCAAACACCCATTTTCCCTTTGCCCCATTTCCAGATGTACAACAAATAGACTCTTCTGAAGATGAAGGAAACCGAGGGCAAATGAGAGAATATTTTAGCTACAAGTTCTTCACTCTGTAGCAAGAGGTAATAAATAGACCCGCAGCACTTATGTCAAGAGTAGCTTGGGTGGTGCTGGCAAAAATGATCATGTGTCCTCTTTTTTTTTGCCTCACTGATAGAGCTGGTATCAGTCAATAGGTCAGGAATTCTCAGGTACAGCCTCCAGTTATACCCTTCCTGTCTGTGGATAAAATGCTGTGTCTGTTAGTGCTAAAAAAAATGTGGCTGTTAATATACTGAGTGATATTTGTATAGGTACATAGGATGGATGTGAATCTGCGGTGACACAAGCTTCAGTCATGGTATATATAATCTGAAGTATGTATGGTTTGAAGAGGATTTATTCATGTAGCTCACATTAGAGCTGTGTTTCACTGATGGCTTTTTGTTTTCTCGATTCCTCATCCCAGGAAGAATATAGTGTGCAAGCATGTGCATGGGAGGGTTATGGGAAGCAAGTCTTTGTGTACTTCCACCCTGCCCATGGGACCAGAAGCCCTCCAACCTCATTAATAAAGTGGCATATGGGAGAGATTATACACCTCCCAGCAGGGCTTTCTAGCTTGTTTGCTTCACTGTGCTGATGTGGCTGTACAGCTTCCTCAGGGGTGGCTTTGAACCCACTGTCCTCAGGGGAAGGTAAGATCATGCAGGTACCCACCAACACACTGTTAATATAAGCCATTATATCAAAAGTCTTAATGTATTGTGGGGGTTTTCCTTTGGAAGTAATAGTTTTGATCAGTCTCCAAAAATCGACGGTTTTAAAGGACTCTACTAGTGCTTTTTTCCAGGACACCACACCTAAGCACACCAAAGCCAAATTCATCACTGCTGTAACCCAGTGTGACTGGGAGAATTATACTGGAGATTAATTTGGCTTCTGTGCATTTAACAGCAATTCAAGAATTTGTAGCAAATTCTCAGCAATTCTCAGAAACAGCAATTCTCTCTTTGGAGAGACAGNTTTAATTTTTTTTTTTTTTATTCCTGTCTCCTCTTTATATTGTAGAAATGATGAGGAAATTGCTCCTGTGCTATTATGCAAAACCTTATTTGTCAATCTCTTCAAAAAATCAGGAAACATTCCAGAAAGCCAGGGAGGAAGTTCATACCAGCTTTAGCTAATCTGCAGAAAATCCGGCCTACATGACTCCCCTGTCACTGCTGCTCCTTTCATCTATTCTTTATAAGGAATCTATTGAACTTTAATTAATATGAAAAATTCAGGTTTTCATCTGATTTAAATGTGACTGACATCATGCTGCTACTAAAAGTGGAACAAAGTCCAAGTGTGATGAAAACAATGCTGAATGTCTGGATTCAAGAGGGAATCTCAGAGCCCACAGAAAGCGTAATCTTACAAATCTGTAATGCTGTGTAACAGATAAGTAAGGGAATGCCAGAAACTCATTTATATAGATGTCTGTGATAAGGATAAGAGAGTGACACATGAAATATCTATATTATCCTCTGCCTGGAAAGTTTTCTGAGAGCTAATCTCACTTTTTCTAGTCAGGTTGCAGCTAGTGAGAGGCTAGAATATGAATTAATCCTGTCCGAGTTTAGAATAGAGGAGAAAAATCCCATGGAATACAATGAAATACATCTATTTGTCTTTGATGGTGAGCAGCATGGGGAAATTTTACGGTCTGAGGACTAGGTAGAATAAAATTTAAGTGTCTGTGTTTCTAAGTGCTGCAGCATCTCTGTTTCGATGTAATGAGTTTGTAAAGAAAAACCCCAAATTTGTAGTTAGATACATAGGCTTGACATGCAGTGAATTTGACGAGACAAAGAACTTAGAAGGCCAATGCTTAAAATTGAGCAGCCCAATCTACAGGAAAACACTGGACATTAGAATGATGTCTTTAGAAATTAGGTTTCTTAGTCAGGGCTACAGATCTGATCACGTCTGCGTCTCCACAGAGACCATGTTTGAAAATCAGAACTGATAATCTCTCTTCTGTTTTTTGGCCCCAGATGGGGAAACACCTCAGATTTCATTCCTTCTTCAAGCTGTAAGGATTTGAATCATCATCTCAAAAGTGACCTAGCCCCCTTTCAATAGCATTCAACACAACAAAAATACACCCAAGGCTCTTGTGTGATGACATCTTGCATGGACATCTCCAAGCGAGCTTTAATCTGACAGCTGTGGAACGCAGGAGAGACAGCTTCTCCAGCATACACACCCCATGCCTTGCAGGATTGTACATCTCACAAGAAGTCCTTGCTGCCATGGAGACACAGCTAGAATGATGATAAATTGGGTATACCTACACAGGATAGCCACCCACCTCCAGATTGCAAAGTAGGTAGAAACACATACATCAAAAGACAGTTAGACTTATTTCCTTGGATACCTGTTGGTTTCTCCCTGTATTAAGTTCCATATACCTATTTCTACAAGGACAGCTGCTGTTATGGTTGTCTGAAGACACAGACAAGTCTGTGGAAAAGTAAGTGTAACAGTAATAAAAGAAGACCAGTGTTTAAAGTGAGCAACCGAAATCTCTATCTAAGCTTTCCAAGAAGTAAACTGACTTTCAGTTTTGTTGAATGCCTTGAACTTCAAAGCTGTGTATAATTTTGTTGAAAAGGAAGTAGTACTAATTGCTCTCGTGATATCAGTGGTGGGTCCCTGTAGCATTTTGTTATTTCCTTCTTCAGCTGCATGACCTATTTCCCTGAAATGGAGGTGAAAAGAAAAAAAAAATATTTATTTCCTTGATCTTCTTTACTTACTAACTTCTGCAGTCATATTAGGAGACATTAAAACAGCATCTTCAGCCTGCTTTCAATACAAAAAGCTAAGTCTTGATCTAAATCTTTGGATGCACCATTAATGATTTCTAAGCAAATCTCGTTACTTCACTGGGATCTGAGTATATTTTAAAGGAAGTAATTTTTGGCATGTGCAAACTGCTTTCCTACAGTTTTGCAATTTCAAACAAGGCTGAAACCTTCTCCGACAGCCCCCAGATTTTAGCAACAGAGGGAAAGGTTAATAATGTTCATGTAGATATAATGCTCAGCTTCAATCCAGTTTCATGCTAAAGCCAAGAGTCTTTCAGACTTGGTGATTTATCCCGTGATTGCTCATTTGGAGCAGGATGTTAAGAAGCATTGGTTTACCTGTTCCCAGCAAAATCAACACTAAAGCTTCCTTATATTTGAACTTGAGCTGACTTGGGCCAAGAATTCTGGAAAAAATTCATGCTAAATTAAAAATGTAGAAATATACACAGAATAATTCCAGCACCTTGATGCAGGATGACAAGAAGAATAATGAAAGCCTTGATTTGTCATTGAGCAGTTCTAGGTAAAGTTTTCTGCACACAAAGGTCTTAAATAACTTGGTTGGAGAATATCAGTGTCTCAGGGTTTACCACACTTGATTCATCCTTGTTATTTTTGCAAAAGAACATTTTACATGTTTTAAATATTGTCCTGTCCATATTCTGAAATAATTCTAAATTTTTTTGGGGTGCTTTCACTTATGTCTCCAACTCTGCCCATAGAGCAAGAAGCCATCCTAACAACGAACGTTTTTCTCTCCAAGACCTGACGTAAAAGCCACGTGTTTGCCTAATGGCCAATAGGATGGAAACAGATTTAGAAGTTTTGACAGGTTTGGGGGTTTTTTCCCACAACAAAAAGGGCAATTTGAAGGTGAAACTACTGACAAAAAATTAATTTGTAATACTTAACATATACATTCCCAAAATTGAGAATAATTTTGTTACTCACAGGTAGGCATTTAAAAAAAAGGACTATTGGAACTGAATAAGACATCCAGTCACAAACTATTTCTTTTCAAGTGTCCCACAAAAACTCAGCACAAAGAAAAATCCAATCACACGCACACATCAGAGTCTTAACTACGATCTCCCATGTATACCTTTTAATTGTGGATGAAGAACATCTCTCCCAGTTGGAACGATTTTGGAAAAGTGTTCTGCAGATACTTTTCTCTCAATGTCACAGAGCTAAATTTTTCTTTTCTACAAATTTTACAACCAATGGAAATACTTTTGATTTGATTAGACTGAAGAAAACCACTGTTTTAATTGAAATGGAAAACTTATTTCCTGATTTCTATTACTTTCCCTTCCAGACACTGTAACACATCAGCCTCACTGTTCTGACTGTCCATTGGCAAGTCCAAACTGGGACAGGGCACTCCAGAAGAGCAGGTAGCCAAGGTCACCTGCTGGAGGTGAAAGCCATGCATGATGACATCTGCATATGCATCAATGCAGTGACACAAACTCTCCTTCCACATCTCAGAACACATGAACTTGCTCGTGGTTGGCCTCAGACGTTGGAATTCTCTTTCTTCACACCTGTTGCTTCAGTCCTTCTCCCTATCCCTTCTGCAGCATGTTGGTCATGGCGGTCAACCTGCAATGGAAGTCCTTCCTCCCTCCCTCCTTGCTGTTAACTGGCACTAGTCAGCAGCCACATATAATAAAGCACACAAAACCAAAAAAAGATCTTCTCGCACAGGTGCTAGGTTTGGGTGATGTTGATGGATTAGGGTTTCATGAATGCTGCTTATGTAAGGGGAGATGCAGGAAACTTCTTTCCACTTCTTCCTGATGGAAAAAAAGGATAGGGATTATGAAGATAAATTATTGTAAATGTGAAGGCAGGATGTACAACTGATACCAGCTGAAAGTCCAGGAGAGGTCAGATGGTTGTGGTGGTGCTGGTGTTAAGATACAGGACCACAGTGGCACAGATGGTACTTTGCAGCCTTGTAAGGTATGCACCAATGGATTCAGGTTGTTCCATGGAAAAGTGCTCCTGGATAAATGACCTATAGGTTGTTTATGGAGGATGTCAGGTTTGGGTGAGCTGGAGGTACCTTCTTCTGGATGTCATTTGAGAACCTCTTAGAACAACTCAAATGATGATCCAAAGGCATCCTGTAGATAACATAAAAAGACAGAACCAGGTCTTCAGTGTACTATATTGCAAAGCATTGCAAAGCAAGGTAAACTACCTTGTTAGTCTTCACTTATAAGTTACAAAATAGCCTTTCTCTTTTCTTGCTTAGAAATTTAAGGGTCTATATTGGGGAGAGAAGGATTCAAGGAACTGTGGGTCTCCTCAGAGAAGCACAGGTCACCTGTGGCAGAACCTACAGTGCAGGGAGGATGGGGGTTAGGTGTCAGGATGCCTTCACACCATATGACAGACACAGATAAGAAATAAATGTTAACTGAGGATTTTGAAAATTTTTGAGACAATCCTTCACTGTATCACAGCTAGGTGTCATCTTACTTTTATGTTGTGTGTTGCTAGCCACACCGTGCTCAATATAGTGCCTCTGGTTTTATCAAGAACGTGAAGAACCGTGTACAACTTTTTGGTGTTAGATTACTGTCTGTATCAGTATTTTACTGAAAGGGTCTTGCCAAAGGTGATGCCCCACAAGTTAAATAAAAAGAGATCTCAGCATAAATTCACAAGATGTAGTGGAAGGTAAAATACTGCCTGCCAGGCCAGCGGGAGAGCAAAGATTATAACCAGCAATTCAGTTCCCTGCCTAGCGCCCCACTTGTGAGACTGTATTTCGTTCCCTAAGCTTGTAACTGAATGTGATATCCAGCAAGTACAGCGCAAGGCTGGTTGTTGTCTTGCCAAGTCCTTTAGGATTGTTTTCTCTTATCTGACAACTGTGCCTACATATTTCGCAAGTGATGATGGATGCACATGTATGCTGTGTTTTGTAGATTTATTTAATTCACCTCTTGTTATTACTGAGAGCATAATAGGGCTTTAGCAAAAATAAAACATCTGTGCTCTTTGTCAGAGGAACTTAAAGAGAAAGAAGAAAGCTTTCAAGGCATGAAACTTGTAAGAGAATTAATTGAAACAGGTGGTTGCAGCTAAATGGTACTGTTTATGCTTTAGCATTTCATGGATCGGTTGGAAATTTTACCTGACTACAGTTTTAGACACGCTTCAGAAAGCTCAACCAGGGGCTTTAGGTATAAGTCTTTGCTACAATTTAGGAATCTGTTCATACTTTGTTACTGATGTTTGAGCTGGCAGTATGGGGAATACTCAGAAATTTCACAAGATCTTCTTGCATGCTGCAATTGCGTTCAGTGCCATATACTTTAGCAAATTTCTCTCTGCAATGGGTATGAATTATAGACTCTTTTCATCCATCTTGCTGCCTAAACAGTTAGATATTTCCTTGCATGCTTTAAAGGCACAAAGCAAGGCCCCCTTGATACAGAATGTGATTTGCGTCTCATCTTTAATTATGAACTTTATGATGCAGGTCAAAAGGCACTTGTTGCTACTACTTGGCAGTATTGGACATTACAAATGGTGTGTGAGCATAATATAAGAACAAATACGTTTAGACTAGAACGAGATGCAAAGCTGTAACTATCAGAGCAGCCTGGCTCTGTATATAAACAACAGGAGGTGAAATAAGAAATTTCACCCATTTGAAGATGGAGTTTAATAGATTTATGAATGGGATTATCTGACAGGGTCACCTAAACCCACAAGGAATTATTTAAAAATTATACAGCTTACTATTCTCTTTCTATTACTGCAAGGACAGCCTAGCAAACAATGCACAGTATAAAGCTCCTATTCACCTGGTTTTAGGCATCACTCAGTGTCTGATCACTAGAACAATCAGAAGGGACACATTAAACAAGTTACAAGATATGAGGTCATCAATTATGACATATAAAGTAGATTTAAAAAATGGCACCAGGCAAGCTATTTAAAAAATATTAGTGTTGTTGATTACTTCTTGTTGTGTTTTATCTCAGTTTTGTGTGTCCAGCTTGATTTACTAAGTGAAAATATTTGTTATCACAAAATCCCTCCAGGGCTAGACAATTAAGATTGAGCAATCAAAAATGAGTGTTCATATTTGTAGCCTTCCCTGAAGCTGCAGGTGCCCTTACAATTACTTAAGAGACACATCCCATCCTGCAGATAAAACTAGCCACAACAAACTCATAAAGGTAACAAGAGGAGGAAAAAAAAATATAAATCCAACCTTATAAACTGTGTTTCAAGCCAAATCCCCCTCCCTAGATGCCTTTGGACACAGATGAGCTCTGCAGCTGCCTCAGTTATCCCTGGCCTTGGGTGCATGCCAGAGCTCAGGCACCGAGGGAAGTGTCCTGCCAACCCTTCCCAGGCTGAAGGAGCTTGAGCAGACTCTTCATTTCAGGTGGGGAAGAGCTGCACTTGGGACTAGGCTGTAAAGGTCAAGTCAACAGCGAAGGTTAAGTCCCGTGTCTTTCTGACAATCTGAGCAGCAAAACCCTGCGTGAGAAGATAGGCTTTCAGCATACCCTGGAAAGCCAGTTCCTTAGCTGATATAAGTCTGCCGAGCCGCACTGGTGTCAATAGGGTTATTTCTGTCAGCTGAGCATTGGTCCCATATGAGCAGCAAACTGCTTTGCTAAGCAGGAGGGAAAAAAAGAAGAAGTTCCTTATCTGAGTTGTGCTAAAAATCCCCTACAATTAGCTCCTTCTCATCGAAATCTAGAGGCAGTTAGCTCACGCAAAGTAGATCTCCAGCAAAGACAACGCACGCAGAGAGGCAGTGACATGAGAATTAGGATCCAAGCCACAGCGAGACTCACACGGCTATGCAAAACTCGAGTTGAATGGGACTAGAAAGGAACTGGAAGCAGCTGCTAGCAGAGGTAGAAAAGACTCCCTGAAAGATATATGAATGTGTCAGCAGGCAGTATCATTAGGTAACAGATGTGGTTTGCAAGCCACTCTGCTGCTATGCTAATCAGGCCCACACAAGTAGGACAAATAGATGAGTGGCGCAGGTCTTTGGAGTCAACCCGAAATAGAGCTCCTTGCCGAGCGAAGGCGGTGGCTGCCACAGACGGGTGCAGAAGAAGGAGACTTTGCGTAGTTTGCCAACGGCCGCTAGAAGGGAGTTTATCCAGGAATCACAGCACTCATTTGCAGGAGGGCAAAGCTCCACTTCAATCTGCAGCACTTTCTGAATTTTAAATACTCCAGCAAGCATCATATGTTGTTTCAGCACAGATAATGATACAGGAATTATTTGGAAAATAATACGATGGACAATGCAAAATCCAGCTGAAAACACAGTGTGCACCTTGGGTTTTGACTTTCTCAGTGGTCATGCTGGAAAATAAACCTTTTTTAATAACTGAACCAGCAGCTGTCTTTCCGATTATTAATTGGCATCCAAAGAGCTGATGGTACTGCATAAGATCTTTTTTTCAAAGAGAATGCAAAGTTCAATTGGAAATGATCTTTTGTGCACACTTAGGGTGTTCTTTCATGGTGCATAAGGTTGCTTTAGTCTGTTTGAGTAGCTGGATAACTTTAAAAGCACTCTTCAAGGAGGACTGATAGATAATGCAATGGTTTAATTCCACAGTTTTCTGATCCATCCAAATTCTATTGCTACTAGAACAAGAAAAGGCGAGTTAATCTAACGAATGAAGACTATACCTGATTTGGCTCTGAATTATTTTTTTTTTAAGCTATTTCAGGGACAGGCTTCAAACTCACATGGAAATACTCAACATACCATTTTAGAAAAGATGTCAGCTGTGTAATTGAATGATATGGAATGTATTCATCCTGCCTGTGTACCTGGAGACTCCTAGAAAAAGCATCTGTGGCCTATGTGCTGAACCGAAATAATTTATATTTTGAAAAAAATCTAAAGATTGGCATCAAAACTTACTATTGTCTTTTATGGTGCCAAATATGCATTGTACGCTACTGGCCCTGGAGCTATAAAAATGTAAGCTACTACCAGAATTATGCTCAATGGCTCCAGCTGGTTCTGTTCTGCCAGGAATACTCCAGTTCAAGGATTTCACAGTAACAGGAACACAAGATGTGTTTTCTGAACTTCTCTTCTGTTATTTTAATAAATTACCCAGAAATACATTTGATACTTTGAAAATATTTTCATTTCAGTGATCTTCACCCACAAGTGAATGAAACTTTTAAAAATTAGGTAGTTTCATTTTTCATTGGATACAAAGTCATGCAGTAGTTCTAGAAGCCCACCAAACAAAAGAAACTGAAGTAGCTCCAGCAATGGAAGCTGAGTCATGTTCTTATCAATTAGTGTTTCTTGCTGATGAACTATATGACACAAATAAAGGTGGCCCAGTCCCACAAACTGATTATGGGACTGAATATCAACTGATTATATTTTCGGTTGGCGGTTTCCAAATGTGAATTTTTTGCTTTTGCTTTAGCCTGGGTGACTTGTATTCAAGGATAAAGTAGGGAGGAAAAATAAAACCACAACAAATTAAAACAACAAGAGAGACAGGTAGTGGAGATATAGGACATAAAAGTATGTAAACTTGAGATTTTCCATGGGCTGTAATGTCATGAATCTATAGATAGATATATGTGAAAACAGGTAGATGTGAAAATAGAGTACCCATACATCTTTAAAAACTTCTGTCTTCCCCCCCCCCCCTCCAACTCTAAGGTTCTGTGTTCTCAGTTTTGGAGACACCCATCAGAGGGCACTTAGAACCCAGAATTAAAAAATTTTCTTACTTCACCTGAGAAGACACCTGGAAATTGGGAACTGAGATGCTGAAAATATATTACTGCCTGTCTCTTGGTTGTGGGAGTACTGAAGGGTGTCCAGTTTCTGCTAGGAGATTTTTGATGGACTTCTGATCTCTGTGTTAAAACAAATTGTTACCCCTGCTTATAATATGAATTAATTACAAGGGGGAAAGCTCGGCTGTTGGCGAGAATAAGTCTTCCTCCTCAAATTCATCATGGATGAATTATATTCAAGAGAGAGTGCCCATTCTGTACAGGTACCTCTATTTAATTTTTCACTGAATTACTTCCTCAGGCAGGAAATCTTTGAAGTAAGGTGCAATATATGCATGCACCATCACATTCAACCTCACAAATATGTAGTTACACCTTGCTTGACAACACCTTACATTTGTAAGCTTTGCGAGTGTAAAGCTTGTTCAGTCAGGAAGTTTTTGTGGTTATCCAGATTGCAACATATGTTAACAAGAATATAGGGTAATAATTATAAAGCTTATGCTGCCTTCATGTCTTTAGATTCAAAGTGACAAAGAAATATGTGATTCAAAGTGCTCTATTTAACAGATATCTGTTAGTATTACCTATCCGTTCTGCTTTCTTAATACTAGAATTAGCATGACTATGGTAATCAGGTCCACAGAAGTAGAATTTCTGCTAATTAGGGCAAAATTCATCTTCCATGATATTGGTTGTCTAAAATTTAGACATCTCTGTTAGCTAGTTTCTTGGTTATCTCTACTTTTGATGGAGAGAGGCAGCTCCAGGAGACAGTTCATCCCAGTGTCTTGGATTGTGATATGTTTCAAAGCCTGGTATGGAAAGTAAATTCTTTGTGTCGAGGGCCAGCAGAATTAGGAGGTGTTAGTGATGAGAGGATGTCTCTTTCTGTCCACCAAGCAGGAGCCTCTGCACTGTCTGACCTCTGATTTGCTTGGCATTATAAAGGCCAAAGTAATCAAGTTCTTGCATCAAAGACCTTGTGAGTCAAAAGCTCGGTGCTTATGAGTCATTAAAGCCCTAGGATCAATAGGAAGTGAGGTTTTAATGAAAATAAGGTACCACAATAAGCAGATTTAGGGTCTCATTCCTAACGTTAGGCACCCTATTTTGAAAACGTTGTCATTAGCCTCTCATTTCCTATTTAATCACCTATTTAATACTTCATATGCCTACGTCAAAGAAGTGCTGTGAGATTTAATTAATTTTTGTAAAGCTTTTTGAGATCTTTAGATAAGAGGTACTATGCTATATAAGTGCCAAGTATTACAACGCTACTGAAGAGACTTATCACAGAAAAGGTTAAGGTCAATTAACATTTTCTTGCCATTTATGCATATATTTTCAGATCACAAAAAGAAACTGGTATCAATTTAGTTAATTTCACTTGTATCCATTTTCAAATGAGTTATTTATAATTGATTTAGGTTGAAGTCTTACAGATCATCAAAATGGCAATAAATTATACCCTGCTTATAAGCTTCTAACACCCTATGGTTTTAGGCTGCTTTGTTTTAATTGAAATGTAAGTGTTTCAATTACACATTATAATTAAAAAGTTTCAGGATCAAATTATCCGTCCTTTTAAAATGGCTCAGGCAAGTAAAAAAAAAAAAAAATCCAACCCAAACCTCTCCGTGTGTTCTTGGAAATTTCTGTATAGGTAATGATTCTTTGTGGTTTTGAATATGAAATCTACAGCTTAATTGAAGCAGCAAAAAGGTGTTTTCACAAAAACTGTTGCTTTAGTAGACATCTGAAAAGGGACAGTTGACTAGCCCTAAATAAATTTCTTCTGAAAATCACATTTAAGCACTTTGTTAAGCACACAGATGCACTCACAGGCACTAGTGTGACCTTAGAGGACTTGGACTAACATTTTTCAGGGAATGTCAAATCCTACAAAATTTCATCAGGATTTGTGAAATTTTTAGAGGAAAAAGGCACAAAGTTCAAGTTGAGAGACAACTAGAGCAAACTAATCACATTTTAAACCACTTCCATTACACATGGAATATTAACCTTCTCTGATTTAAACCATGTGATTTTACCAACATGTTTTAATTAAGATCTTGCTTTATATTCTTACCATTAGAGCTGCTTGACTTAAAAAAAAAATGAAAAAACTTAGTCAAGAAGATTTTCATAAATAAACATAGTTAATCAACACACTAGTTCTAGAGGGGTCATGTTGTTTGAGTATTCAGTGAGCCAGATGTTTTGCAAAAATGCTTATGAATCTGGAAAGTATCAAGCATACATGTTTGAACAGATATATATTTGCTCTTCTCTAATTTATTATTTACTATTCATTCACCCCATTTACAAAAAATTTTTAGGTAACTCTCCTATGAACTAGGTGACTAGTCACATATCTGGATTTTCTTTAAATCATTCTCTGTCTTCTTAAATTGGATTATAATCTCAAAGGATGCAAATATTAGTTTTGTTGCTGATTTTACAAGAACAGGTATTAATATTTTGTTTATATTAGAAAAATGATTGAAGTTGGCATTTACTTATGCACCACATGCATCATAAAGTGCAGAAAAACTCATTTAGTCCTGTAAAATGCTGAGATCATCATATCTTCATTAGATACATTGGAGAAAACAAATCTTGTTGAGTGGACCTTCAAGTAAAAAAACCCTGGCTTTTACATTAATATTTAATGATCTCTGGAATAATTGATACTAAAAAAAATAATACTAAAATTACCCATGTAATAATTCCTTAATGTTATTCTTTTGCTCAGACTGCTACGCAGACGGAGGCAGATGAAATCTTCAGCTCATGCACTCTGACCCTCGGTACCTCATAAACCATTTAATTTTGCCTGAATTGAAGCAAATTGCAGCTGTTTGACTACCAGAAAGATGCCTATGCTTGACACAAAGACATCAAGAAACAGAGGAACCAGCACTTCCATTGATAATTTGTTCCAGTGATTAACCCCTTTCACTGTTTACAGCAGGTACCTGTTTTCCAGTTTGAATTTGGCTTGGTTTGCCATCGCTGTTATAGCTCTCTCTGCTAGATTAAAGACACTTTTAAAACCTCTGATTTCCTGCTCCTGGAGGTACTTATCAAGGCACCTCCAACCTTCCTTCAAGTGGTGGATGTACATGTGGAGTTGCTCCAAGGGAAGAGCACGGAGTTAATTAAGATAGGACAGCCGTGCACGAATTAACCTGGGAAGCTGTCCTATCTCATCTCTGGAAGAAACGACCTACAATTGGAAACAAAGTGATATTTTCTTGGTGCGTGCGAATTTCCTGTGGTTCGAGGAGTTGTGTCCTACAGTCACAGTCTTTTTTCCCAGGGCAAGCAGACTTTTACAGGATGCATCTATGTGTCGACTTCAACAAAATAAACACTCTAAACTCTTTAAATAAGATTTTTACCAACATTTTTCTTTAAAAATAATTATAAAGTCAACAGGAACAAGCAAAAATATTTGGTTATTAATACCTCAAAAAAATTAGTATAACTTTTTTGCTTCTCCTTAAGGAGTTACGACTGTCTTTCTGGCCCAATAACTTACTGGGACTTTGTATTGCGTTCCTGTTACACTACAATGCTGTATAATTTTAGGGTTAGTAGTTTACCAGGGTACAATCCCCAAGTCTGTAATATTCCTCACTTTTATCTGTGCAACTAGCTACACCGATGCAAATGTCTGTAGGTGTTTTTCTCTGAACGGACTCTGCTTGTCAAATTGTTCTGCAGGATTTCCTTGTCACTATTGTTATCTATCATTCTGCCAATAATTACCCATTTTTTTGGCAGCCATATCATGTTTACTTCTACATCACTATGGAAACACTGAATTTTCTCAGCCCTAATATAGATTGCTGCAGAATCCTACTAGAAATACTTCCATAGAGTGAAATATTTCCTGTAAGTATTTTTTATGATGTCCAGTTTAATCTTTGTTGTTTAACTGATTTTCTATGAAGCTAGTCTTTTATTATAGTGTTACTTGTCAGTTTTCAAAAGAATAAGTGTATGGGTATTTGTATGCCCATTTGAATACCTATTATGGGCTTTGTCAGAGTTTAGGCACCTAAGTGCTTAAAGAGCTACTCAGCCTGTTATTCAAGACTGTGGGATCATAAAACCACACCTTCTTTCCTCTCCTCTGGGAATTATTTTTCTTTTCTAAAGCACAGTGTAGGTTTTAGACCCCTCTTCTCTTTCTTTTAGTCATGATGAAGAACCCATCTGCTCAAACTGAGGCGCTGCTTTAACGGCATTTTAATTGGAAGACTGAATCTATTTCATCTAAAGTTCTTCTTTGTGTATGCTTCAGTTTATGCAGCAAATGAACTTTCTTCTTCGAATGGATGGCCAGCGATGATTCAGCAGCTATCTCTTGCCTAAAGAAGGCATCCTGACTTTTCTCATCTTTCCACCTCCCCTAGTCAGTTCCCAGCCACATGCTCCAGCTGTTTTCCATATGCAAGCTCCGACATTTGCCTGAGTTCTTGTTGAGTCAATTCCACCCATTAAAGAAGAAAACTAGCCCAGCAAAACAGTGAATAAATTCAAGTAGAGTTTGCACGCTGAAGTAGCTCACCAAAGGGTCAAATGAGCCCCATGTGCAACAGAAGAGAATGGCTTGAAAGAGAAGAAGGCAGGAAGAAGAGGAGAAGAGAGGGAAAGGAGGGTTGATATTGCCTCTTTAGGCAACAGAAAGGTGTTAGACTGATTTAGAGGTCACGACAGCCTGCAGCCTTCCATAGCACACTTATAGAGCTCTCTTGGACCAAGTATTTACTCACTGCCTAATCCCATCTGAAGAGTTATGTTAGGCAGGTATTGTAAATCTCCATGTGAGGTCATTTTAGGCATTGTAATACCTAATTTGCATACCCCAAGTAATATGTTTCATCTCTTAATTATGCCTACCAAACTCATAATCTCATCAAAGATGACATTCAAATTTGTAAAAGATATTTTTTGCATTAATTAGTACTGGCTGATATTTAATTCTTTGAATTTCCATCAACTTAATTCCTATTTCTTTTTTACATATTTTGCATAACTTCATGTCACTCTGACAACCCCGAAGCTCACCAGATGATTCCACGCATCGTCTCTGAATATTGTCACTGTATTTTTTTCAGTCTTCAGGATTTTTTCTGGTACTCCAGGATCTATTAAGAATATCTTAGTAGCTGAGTCATATTTCATTGAATAACTCTTAAAGAACCATAATGCTTAAGTTGTCCGATTCTGTTGGTATTAAAAGTAGCATATCTGTTAGGTGTTATTTTATCTACTCTTTAATTATTAGTGAATTAGAAAATGTTTCATCTTCCTCAAACTGAATCTCCTGTAACTTCATAATGTCTTTAATTTCCCTAAACAACTGCTTATTCTTCTGAATGAATTCCAGTCTTGTTTAAAGACCTTGAAAATTTTATCCTGTGGGAGAATACAAACAAACCTTCAAAACATTCTCGCAGCTGAGAGGGAATGGCATTTCTCTTGCATTTCCGTGTGATGAAAAAAATAGAGATAGGAAATTAGAATATCTCTTGTTGTTGTCCTACACCTTATAGAAATGATTTTACTTTGAAGGAAGAGTTACACTGTATTGGATCTATAAAGCATTAAGAAGATTGTTACAACAAAAGAAACTGAGGTAGGATTAGACCGTGAGTAATACCATATTGCACAATATTTCCAAGTTAAGTCATATTACAGTGTGTTGAACTTTTCAGGTCATTGATTTTCTGTACATTCTTGTTAGGATAGTGTAATAGCTGGTCAGAAAGCCTCAAAACAGAAAAAAAAAAAATTGAAAGCAACAAAAGTAACTTAAAAGCATTGCAATAATTACAGCAATCAGTGGCCCGATGAGCTACAGAACGCTTTCATCTCCCCATGTTTTTCAGCGATTCACTACTTTAGACTATTAGTAAAAGATGGGTGCAAACAATAGTGCAGTTTTCTTGAAAAGATCATACAGCAGAATTTTGAATGACCAGCAGCAGGAAAGCTGGTTATCATAATTTACAAACCATAATTCTTTGCAAAAGAACAGCTATATTTAAATACAGTGACTTAACCAAGAATATTGGTTTCAAAGGCAAGAAAGTAGAAAGAATATCCTTATAGTCCTTGGAGAACTTCAAGCATTACTTCTAAGCCCTTTTTCCCTTTCTACATTCTATCATAGTATAGGAATTCCACAATGATTTATAAAAGGAAGATTTTCAAAGGCACAAATGGGAGTCAGGTGTCTGATTTCCATCGGCTCAGGCACCCAACTCCCATTTGTATTTTCAGAAAATTCTCCCTTAGAGACATGAAATATAAAATAGTAAAGTAACTTGTATTCTAAGGCCAGGACCATTTGCCTTAATTTTTTACATACAGTTCCATTTCAGTTTCTTTTGATTTGATATCAAAGCAAATAGAATTCTGCATTTTAAGAAAGAAAGAATGGACGGATGATCTAATATCTTTGACACTGCTAGTTTCTGTGGTTCTGTTATGCACACAGTGGGATGTTGAATACGAAACCCAGTAATTTAAAGACAATTCCCTCCTTTCAGTCTGTCCTGGGTTTTTTTGCTTTTTAAAAAAAATGTGTGATAACTTGGCCAAAAATTTAAGCAAGTGTAAATGACAGTTTTATCCAGTAGATTTTAAAAAAATTGGGCTGCTTTGTTTTTGTGACATTTTTATTTTAATAACAAGGAAAATTTGCTAATATTATTTCCTTTTGAATTAAATAACAATTTATTAATTTAAAGAATCTGATTTGTATTAACTATTTTTGACAAAACTCACACACTTCAGAGTTTGTAAAAAAAATGGAAAAGAGAAAAAAATCAGCTTAAAATTACTCATATCAGTTCCTTTCCTTTTTGAAGAATTCTGCTAAATGGAGTCAAATGTAGTATGTCTAAGTCCAGAGAAGGATTTCAGCAGTTCTCCCACACAAAGAGAGTGTAAAAATCACACTTTTTTCTGAGATGTGTCTTCATTAAGAAGTCATACACCAAAAATCCACTAAAAATATTGTGTTTACGCCAAGACTCCACCTCTGTCTTTTCAAATAATTTTTTCATGCAAAACTGTGCAACAAGAAACCACAAAACAAAAAGAATGCAAAGATTGGTAGAGCAAATTTGCTCTCCCATTGCTTTCTAGTCTTGGTCCTCCAATCATTCTTCATCCATTCTTTGATGTGTGGATTTTCCCTTAGGAAGGAATCAGCTACCTCGCTCCCAAGTGACATCAAGATGTAATTAAGATGACAAGTCTTTCCAGAGATCGTGACCTATACAAAATATGGATGAAACCTCACCTTATTTTGATTTCTTTCCCTGCACAGTCCTTCAATGGTGCTTCATCAGGCTTATACCTCCCTTATGGCTCTCATGCCGTATTCCAGGCATACAACGTATACCCCTTGGGTCATTTTACAGAAACACCTCTCTGACGTATTGTTACATGGTTGTTTCATTTTTTCAGGCATCCAGAACTGAAAAAAACACATCCCAAACCCCTCACAAACAAATCAATAATAACTCCTAAGGCCATGCTTTCCCCTGGCTAAGAAAGTTCTGGATGGGGGAAGGCTTGACGTCTCGGTCCTTGAAGCTTTGTGACACTGGTGTGAGGGCCAAAAGTTGCCCCCAGGACCAGATAATTAGCCATGTGGACACAGTCTGCAAGGAGGAGGCAGTTTATGTTGCTGATCTAACTGAACAGGTGTAATTCTCCACCCTAAAAATAGATGATCTTTGCTTGCCCAAACTTGCTATATAATCCTTCATTATTTTTTTTCCTTCCTCTCACCCTTCTGTCAAAGAATGCAGGAAGGATGTTTTCTTCTTGACAATACAGCAACTTGAGTCATCTCTACAATGGAGGAACCTCAAGTGGAGGAAGCTGGTGCATAAAGTCTTTGCTGGGTGGATCAGTCATATCTTCAATTCAAACAAGTGTGATTCATAGAATCACAGAATCACAGGGTTGGAAGGGCCCTCTGGAGATCATCTAGTCCAACCCCCCTGCCAGAGCAGGGTCACCCAGAGCAGGGGGCACAGGAACGCCTCCAGGCGGGTTTGGGATGTCTCCAGAGACGGAGACTCCACCATCTCCCTGGGCAACCTGTGCCAGGGCTCTGCCACCCTCAAGGTAAAGAAGTTCCTCCTCATGATTAATTTGCATGGGTCTGAAAAACGAAGGAAATCACTCTGGGAGTGAGGAAGAGTCAAGAAAATGCACGTATCTGCCTTCGAAGTAGTTTTGATGCTTAAAAATGCTGCATATGTATGTAGTCATCTCCTCTCCTTCTTGGTTTCTCTAAGGGATGCAGAGGCTACATTTCATCGATATTAGACCATTCCTATAAAAGAAGACTAAACTAAATGCAACCGTGGTGTTTGACAAAAGTGTATTTTACCTTTGAAATATTAGACAAACAATCTTATTTGTCACCCAGAAGTCCACAGGGTTTGAAAGGAGATGGAGCAGAAAATCATACGTCTTGCCACCTCTTTTGTATGGAATAAAGTGAAAACAGAATAGAAACTTGCTTTAATTCAGGGAGAGAGAGGCATCAACAAGAACAAGATAAAGACAAGAAATCCCAGTGGTAAAGGTCAAAAGTCCTGAACACGAGGGAATAAACCATTCGATTCAGAAGTATGTTTTAAAAGGAGAAAAGATGGTAACAATCTCCCCCAAAACAATTCAAAATCAATAAGTGTGTCAGACAAAGGATGCAATGGAAGTTACAGTGTTTTATATACTACATTAAAACAGCAACAAAATCTTAAATTTTAATCCTTTTACAAAACAATACAGAAATTGATTTTTTTTTGTAAGGAAAAAAAGAAAAAAAAAAAGGAAAATGTCACCAGCTGTTTCCCGGCCGAGGAAACAACGGGGGCTCCTACTCTGTAGTACAATAAATGGCTAACTTCCCAGGGTACTTTAAGTCCCCTGCAGCCTGCAGTGTCAGCAGAGTTGGTCATTTAAGAATCAGTGGGGTTTTGTTAAAAGTTTGTTTATCTTTCAATGAAACCACCCGCTTTGCAGTTGAATTTTTTGAGCTATAAATAGAGGAGCAGTGCATCAAGTTCTTTCAGAATGAAACACAAAAATATGGCTAGCGGGAAGGGTGAGAAAGAGAAGGTGCAGGTCATCTTATTGGCAATAGGAGATAAAGTTTGGGAAATATTCTGCTTATTTTTATGTTGTATAATGTGGAATAGGCAAGCATCCAAACAAGCATTCCTCACTCACCCTGTGCAAGGCCACGTTCGGATGATGGGAACTCTAAAGAACCTGACCTCCTTCCTCTGCTGCCTTCCTTCCTTCCATATTAATGAGTTGGCCTGAACCATAAAGAGTAATTCTCTTCAGTCTCTTGGAAATATACGTATTTGAATTCTTACCAAGTGAGTATGTTGCCATCTATATAAAAACTCCACAAAAAAATCCTTTCTTTCTAACAAGGCAATGAGTTCTACTGGTCAATCATGCTCTTTCTGCTTCTTTATTTAAACAAGAGTGCTTCTTTCTGTTCATTTCATACTGCTTGCCTTTCAATTTCAGAGTGCCTTCTAGTTGAGTTTGTAAAGTTGCCACTATGAAGCCCTGCTCTAAGTCTTTCCATGTAAAGACAACAGGAAATGTTCACAGAATTCACACTCTTTTCCCACAGCAACATATCCTGGCAGATGTGTTAGTTACCATAGCAACAATTAAGACTAGCTCTTTTTTTTTCCTTTTTAAAATAATAAAAACAATCAGTAGTGCCTGAAACACTTTCAAATAAATCTGTGTCTCGGATTTAAATTCTGCAATGTAAAGATCTTCCTAATGATGTGTGCTTGCTAATATTTCAAAGGATTTAAGATAAGGAACAGTCATCTGTGTGACTTGGATGTTCCATACCTTTTTGTTCTCTCTCAGATGGGGGATTACATGCCATTGTCCTGTTTCTGTTGATGTGAAGTAGGAGAGCTGGAAAGGCAGCAGGCTGATCCCGAATACTGAAATAAGAAAAAAAAGTAGCCCTTCAAAATCAATACTAGAGAGCATTTAAAAGTATTTCAAAAACTCGAGAGCTGTTCTCTGGGTTGGAAAGATATATAGAGAATATATATTCATACAGAGAATACAGAGCGTATCTAAAACTTCATCTATCCCCACAGCCATCTTTAAAAGTCTTCGTGCTGTAAAGATCTTGAACCACACATCAATGACAGCAATGTAAATTTGGATCACTGCTTTGGTCTCCATGAAGTTATTTCAGATATACACAACTGTACGTAGGAGAATTGAAGGGTAATTTTAGTAAAATTTATTGTTCTAGGAAGAGGCAATGCTGACCAATTAAGAAAGAAGAATTTAAAGACCATGAGCTGAATCAAGATACCGGGCATGGATCAATGCCTTCTAGAGGAATGCAAATACTGAGCGACTCCACTCAGGTCAGAGATCACAGACCCGTTCAGGATGGAAAGGACACGGGGAGGTTCTCCAGTCCTACCGTACCTCAGTTATTCCAGCAGTGCTTTTAGCTGCACCTACAGTCTGATTCCTCCTGCCTGTTTCCCTGTCTGCCTTAGTCTGCGAACAGGCACTCAACGTGGCCTCTTTTGACAGGGTTTGTCCCTCATTTCCCTACCAGGTAAATTAAAGTTGTTATCACCATCCCCTCCCATACCCAGTTTAAGGCCCTCCCCAGCCGTTTGGCAAGCCATTTCACATGGGTACTCTTGCCTCACTAGTCAGATAGGTCCTGGTCTTTTGCTAGCACTCCTCATTCCTCAAAGAAGAATTCCAGGCATTGTGCCTAAAGAAAAGCTCATTTTCATTTCTTCATTCTGCTGTTTTGCTTAGAAGGAAAGAGAGTGACTTGTTAAAACTGTTTCTTGCCTTGCAGCAGAACTATTGAGAACAACCATAGAGTAATCGTGTATGGGTAATCCTTTGCGCACCTGCATAAATGGAAATATGAATCTATATTGGGATTGTGATGGAGAAGTATAGTCATTAATTAGATGCCACAATTCTTTAGTGCCAGGAAGAACAAGCCATTACTGAATCTGAAGTGATCCTCGTATTTCCTACAGTAACACCATGTGGCTGAAATACTCTCCTTGTATCCAACTAATAGCTTCTGAAAAAAGAAATGACAACTTTTTTAACCTTTCCAAAACACATTCGCTAACATACTCTAATGCTTGAAAGTATATAAGGTCACCTGCAACAGCAGCCTTTACATTTAAAACAGATGTGGCTATATACAGCAGTGAAGCATTGTACTGCTTCGGGTTTTGTGTAACAAGCATCGGTGTTTTCCAGCCCTTTGCCATTTTGACACTTGCAGCTTACACACGGTACTGCTTTATAGTCAGATATTCACCAGGTATTCATAGAGATGATTAAAAAAAATTACTTTACACACAGCTGTCAGCAAAGACTGGTGCATAAAGATAACCATCTTGGAGATATTCTGCTTTGCAGTCTCAATTTCTGGCCATTTCCTTACTTAGTTACACCAGAGCAAGGTAGACTGAAGTTTCCAGCACAGCAATACCACTCTTAGCTTGCCAACTCATCCCTGCTGGGTCAGTTGCACAACGTAGTGAGCAGTGAAATAGTTATTCCCCAGCCTCTTCTCGCCCATGTGCTGTGCTAGGCTGAGGTTAAGTAGGCACTTGGCTTCTTTTATTGTGTGTGCCTGAACCCAATGTTCGAATATCCACAGAAGAGACATACAGAAGAAACACAAGTTACAACCCACACCTCCAGCTTCTTGGAACTGTAATCCACAATGGATTGAAATTTCCCAAATCATAATAAAGGGACTCTGTCTTCTGTTAGTGTAGCAACACAAGAGGACATTTTCAAATTTTTTCAAAACCATGGTCACAGCACCAGCTTCTACAGTGGTGGAGAAAGATCAATCCTGCCTACTCCAGGTATGTTTGCTGCAGGAAAGGAGTAGGGTCCAAGCCTTGGAGGGCCAGTAGAGCTGTATTGTCACAGAGGCAGCCCTCTGAACAGGCTCAGCTGCTCCTCCCTTTGTTGGTTAAAACTAACATCATAAACCAGAAAACAAGGGCAGTCAATACAGACCTCAGAGCAGAACTGTCAACGTGTGCTGGTGGCGCTGGCAGTATCTCGTTTTTTTGTTATCTGCCTATGACACAAAACAGTTTAGTTTCTTGAGGTTTGAGATGGTTTAAAATCTGATTAAAGAACTAGGCTCAGCTCCATGTCCTGGAGAAACATACAACTCTAACCAGTACAGAAGATCAGTGGTTTACCACAACGTCCTCCTGACTGTAAGAACCAGACACTCATTCAGAAAATGAGTCGTTTCCTTGTGCAGTGGATATTATAGAGGCATCTCCTCCTGCCTGTGCATCTATGAGTCCATCCAGTCACTTTTCTCCTTGGTGGGTGTCTGATGATACCAGCCCTCAAATTCAGACTGGTGCTCAGAGTGATGTAACCTTCTCTGGAAACACATAGAAAGGCTCAGGCCAGTCCTTTGGAGACCCAAAGGGAAAGAAGATACCCACACTGAAAACTTAGGAGCTTTCTTCAAGGCACTTTACGTAGTGGAGCACATAGATTTGCCTGGGGTGCCAAATCTGCCTAAGACAAAAGGGCAGTCATGAAAACTCGGCAGTCATGTTGCCCTTCCAACACAAATTGAGCTTCATACAGAAAATTTGCAGTCTGAACATACCTTTAATATCATGGACAGGATATTCTAGCACGATGCACTACGTCTCCTTGGACCCAAATATGTTCTCTGTCTCTATGGTGGCCTGGAAGTGACTGCTAAAATTTACAGCACTGAGACTTGGTTCTGCCTGCTTTATCAGCGCCAGAGGAACTAATTTTGTGTTTAAAGTTAACTTAGTCTGTTTGGATTTCTGTGTGCGCAGCTTTTTGGTCTTAATCCATGGAAATGAAGATAAGCAGAATGGAGCAAAAAAGAGAACAATTAAATATGCTGGGACAAGGTGAGGGTGAAAGAAACGAAATAGCTGGCTCTTGAAAGCTTTTAAAGGAAGTTAGTTGAAATCCTAAGAAAGAAGGAACGAAAGCAAGAAAGTAAAGCAAGCAAAGAAAAGCAACAGGAGAAATGGGGGCTGAGCATCACTTGTCAAGTTATTGCAGTCTCTCTGTGGCAGAAGGACTGAAAGAATAAAAGTAAATGTCAGATCAGTTATGCTGATTTCTATCTATCGCAGGTATTTTTCTGGTCTTCATTATCATAGTATCATAACACTTTCCTGTCTAACTATTTATTCTCATGACACCTCTGTGAGGTAGGGCACTGCTATTATTTCTGTTATACAGCTGGAGCGAGGTTCGGGTAATGGAGCAGATTCTTAGCTAGCATAAATTGTCACAGCTCCATTAACTCCGGTATGAGAGGACTTCGATGGAGTTTAAGATCTGCCACTAAATGAATCTTCCTTTTCCCTGGAAGCCAGAGACTGAGCGGGGAAGCAAGCCCCCAGGTTTTCCAAGCTCATAACTACTGCTGTACCCAGAATACAATCCTGCTTCTGTTTGGATAATCTCTGATCTTTGGGCCAAGCCATGCTGGCTTTATTCTTGCAAGAAAAGTCAATGAAGTCTACATGGTATTATTCACATAAAGCCTGCAGGACACAGATCGTTGGGTGTTACAGATTATGCATTACAGAAAGGCTGAAAGTATAGGTACACATCATGCACGCCTACATATCTGATGTTAGAGAATTAAAAGAATGAAGCTTGCATGGAGCTGTCAAGCAGCAGTCAGTGTGGGATGGAAAATATAAGGAGCACAAAGAGGTGCGCAAACACACAGAGATTCTGATGTGGAATTAAAACACGATGTACTCAGAAAGTTTGAATAACAGCATACAAATTATTTACTTTCCTCAAGCCTGATTCAAACAAATCAACAAGACAAGAAAATTGAAAAGAGAAAATGTGGTAAGCTGTGTTTCTTGCAATAAAGGTGTCTCGACTCTAATGAGTCTACAGAATTCGAGCTGGTATCATGAATATCACCAGGAGTGATTATAGCTTGTAAAAGCAGACCAGAAAGAGACGTGCCTGTGTGTGTCTTGGGCTGTAATTAAAGCCATAAGCCATCAGTAGCAAAGAGGCCAGCTGCAGCATTTCAAACCTTTCCTACCCTAGCATTAAAAATAGATTGTGGCACAATAATAATAAAAAATTGTGTACCCAAAATAATTCCAATAAAAAAAAAATTTGCACATTTGATTACTATAATTGATTTCTCTTCTAGATATGAATAAATGACCCAGGCTAAATGCCAGTTCCTTGCAAAGAATTTCATTTAAGCTTCAGTGAATTGAAAGGCTCAACCAGACTCAACATTTCCAACTTCCTAGCAAGTAGCAGAAAATCTACCTGACAGTTGCCATGGAAACACGAACAGGAAGAGCTAACCACCAGCCTATAAATCCACAGAGAAACCTTTCTTAATTGGAAGGCCTTTAACCCACACATTTTTCTCATAGCTGCAGAGCTTATTTCTAAAGAGATTATTAAATTCCTCAATTGACTTATGAAGGATGCTTCCCACTATATTACTGTGCTCTGGGTTGCTCATTCTTTATATCTGTTTCCAAAATTACAAAGCAGAGCAAGGATGATAAAAGTTAACACAGATGTTTCAATGAAAAATCTATATGGTGTTCTGAAAATAACTTCAGTGGCAATGTTCTACTAAAAAAAAACCCCAACAACAACAAAAAAAACCCCACCAAAAATCCACAAACCAGTTCAAGAATTGAAATGGCAATAAAGAGATCAGATACCCCAACATACTTTGCTTTGGTTTCTAGGAAAGATTATTTTTTTCAAATGGAAGACTTTCAGTGGGGAAATATAACCCAAACTAACCCAAATCCAAATAATTATTTTAGTCTATGAGCATTAGTTATATATGAGTCCACATACACATACACATGCACGTGCATGTTCTCACACTGGTAGTATATGTGCAATGTAGTCTAGTTTATAAAGAAAATAGGAATTGAGATTTACTCATGCTTACATTTCCTTCAATATTTTGAAGATTTCATCAAAGTTCTGATGGAGAACCCCTTTTTCCACATTATATAGTTTCTGTGCCTTTGCTTCCTGCATTGCTGTTTTCCTAACCAGTGGTGTCTAAACTTTTTTAAAGGCTGGAGGCTGCTCTGGGGACTGAGACAGTTCCTTGTGATGTGCACAGGCAACTCCCACCGTGCTACTCATCAAGTACCACCATGGAGAACTTCATCAGGTGCCTGCCAGTCCACAGCGTTCAGCTCCCTGTGCTTTTCCCCTTTTGGTGGATGTTGTTGTGCAAAAAGCAACCATGGTTGCAGCACCCACAGACAACCCTGGCTTTGCTCTTGGTCAGCCAGCTCGGGTGCAGTGGACCCGTGTCATTCCAGAGCTCAGAGCAAACCAAATATCCAGGGACATACTACACATCATGGCCAGGTTGATACTGTGTACTTTGAATTGCAGGCTACTGGGTCTGGCATATGAGTAAGGAAGTTTAAGGTAAGTGTGGATTTGTGTGGACGTACACTTGGTATGTGCACCCTGTAAGCAATCTAAGCAATCTCCATTTTAAAATCAACATCACTTTCAAGGAGTTCAGCAGCCTCATGCAGTTAAATGCATTTCTCCCATCATCTCATTACCAGAGAGAGAATTATCAGATGTAGGTCATAGAATCATGGAATTGTCAGGGTTGGCAGGGACCTTAAAGATCATCCAGTTCCACCCCCTGCCCTGGGCAGGGACACCTCCCACCAGCCCAGGCTGCTCCAAGCCCCGTCCAGCCTGGCCTTGAACCCCTCCCGGGATGGGGCAGCCACAGCTTCTCTGGGCAACCTGGGACAGGGGCTCACCACCCTCATGGGGAAGAACTTCTTACTAACATCCATTCTGAAATGACCCATCCCTAGTTTGAATCCATTCCCCTAGTCCTACCATTACCTACCATACTAAAAAGTCCCTCATCAGCTTTCTTGTAGGCCCCCTTAAGATACTGGTAGGCCACAATAAAGTCCAGACAGACTTATTTGTTGGGGGTTTTTAGGTAGTCAAAGATTTGTTTTACTTTGTCAAGTGGGCAGTTTCCTCTTTTTCCCTACATTTTGGCATATTTTGATTTTTTTATTCCTTGTCTCCAAATTCTGAGAATAGGAAAAAGAATTCCTGTATGTATTATGCACCAGGGACTTATTCCTATTGAAGTCAATGGGACCACAATGGATTCCTGCTGATTTCAATGGAATTAGGATTCTGCTCAGTTCCTACTTGGAAACAGAGGGGAGCAGAGAGATAGAGAAACCCTGTTTGGGTTTTTTTTTTCCCCCTTTTTCAAGCCTGCCTAGAATTTGCATGGAATATTTACTCCTCACCCCTCCAGTAATGTGCATCTCTCTGAAAAGCTAAAGGACTAAGAGGCAGGGTTAGCAGTGACAAATGTTCTTCCAAGGTAACCCTCATGCCAAAAATACTAGAGTAGCAGTGGGATCTAGCACCATGTCAGAGAGAGATGTAGATGTTCACCACCTCCACCATGCCCTGGCTCCCCATATAAACAAAATTCCACTTTGAAGCCTGAAATTCTGGAAGGTCCCACTATTGGGACCATCAGAAGAAGAAGGAAGAGAGGTCAACCCTGGAGTAAACTTATTTCCTCTCACTGGCTGGGTGGACTCAACTTTCAATGAGGGTTCTCCACTCCAGGTGAACTCCTTCATGTAACTCACATATTTAACCTGCGTATCTGGTACAACCCTCCTTGTGCAAACTCTCTGCTTTGAGGAGAGTTTCTTTACTTCAAAGGTTGGTTTACATCCTCTTACTGTTGAGCCTTTAAATCACGTGTCAGCATCTATATAGGGGAGAAATGTGGCTGCTTCAAATCAGTTTAAAACAACAGTGGACTTTCTCTTCCCTGTGCTCTCTGAGGTAGTCCCAAAAGAAAATCTGAGTTCTCCAGAAATCATCCAGGGGACTTGAAGGTTGGTAGTTACTGACAGAGCAGAATCTCCCCCAGTGAGGCTCAGATAAAGAGATGCACACAGTACTTAACAGTCGGAGGGCAAGACACTACCACTAAAGTGTTTCCACACCTCCTTGTCAAATCACCTGAGTTTTTAAGTTGCCCTGTCTTCCTCCTCGTACCTTTTATAGCCCTGAGCCTCTCTGGAATGATTACAGACAGCCATAACAAATAATCTTTGTCAGTAGTTTGTATGGTAAGTAACTAGCCAAATGGAGGTGCCTGATGGAAAGAAATGCCACTAATTTTCACTTGTGGCGAGCAAGGTTTTGAAAGTATGTTTTATCTGATGAAGGATTAAAAGATTACCCTGTTTCTCTGCCTGCTCTGAATTAAACCCTGAACACTTCACATGATGTTACCATATTCCTTACATGAACAGGACCGGCTGAATTTCATTTCTTAGAGCCAAGTAAAACTGTATGAATGCTTTGGAGTAAATTAACATAATGAACACTATATTCTGTTGCCCGAATTATTGTTTTCCTCCCCTCCCCATATCATTGTTATTATTAGAATTGTTATCTGACTGTGAGAGAATCTCTCGAGGGACAAGCTTTCTTTACTTAACAACTGCTTCTCCAAGTCCATCAGGCTGGCAACTGCAAGCCTATGATTAGCTTAATAAAAATTAAGGGGAAATGATAAAGCAAATAGAAACTATTAAAGGTGCTGAGAAACAAAAAACATAATTGGCTAGCTATATGCCAGCGGTGACAGCTAGAAAGCATCCGCTCCCTGCGGCATCCTAAAGTGTTTGCAAAGTCTGCAGAATTCTACAGAAATATCCACAGCTATGTAGTCTCCATGCCTACAGGGATTTGCAATACCCTGGAGAGTTTTTAAGGGATTTTTAAAGTGACTTAACNTTTTTTTTTTTCCTTAGCTGTCTTTCTTGTTCTCAAATCTGTGTGATATGTTCAGCAGATTGCTGTTCTCTATTGCTTTCTGCACACCTGTTTTCTGTTGCATAGGATACGGGGGCTTCACAAACCTTAAAGACGACAAGATTTCTGTTCTAAAGAGCTTGCCCACAAAGGGCCAGACTTTCAGGCCATCTGACACCCTGGCAGTATTCATCCTCAGTTGTGCACACAGTGAACGGTCTTGATATTTCTTAGGCTATCTCCTATCCACGAAAGCCAGCAAATTCTTTATCTTGCAGATGTTATTGAAAGAAAACAATGCCCTTACGCTCCTTTTCACCACATAAGATTACTTGGTTCATATCCACCTCTGTGGTACTTTTACTGTCAAGATCTTCTGTAGATTGTTTTAAGAAAATTTAGTTCACGAGTCAACATATGCAGCTTCATATTTTCTCTGTATATCTGAAGAATAAAAATCCAGTGTTACATGCTGTTTGATGGCAGGGGCTGAAATTTCAGTGTTTGCTCTCCTTTTCTTTAGCCCTGAGCTGCCAGCAGAAATGTCTTAAACCAGAGGAACATGGGGTACATGACAAACACAGGAGACCACAGCCTTGGAGGTTTCTAAACCCAGCTCAGAACCCATCACTGAATTATCTGAGAGAGGAATTCCACTGCTTTTTTCAGGATTAGGCAGTTTTTGAGTTCTTCATTGTAGGTGCACTGGTCATTAGTCCTCACAAAGGAGTGGGACTGGGTTTGGCTACACCGGCTGAGATGTGTGACTGGATTAACTCTCCCTAAATCTTCACCTAAGAGAAATTATTGCAGTCCTAAATCTCCTTTGACTCACCTACTGAGAAGACAAGCAGTGGAGCACTGGAAGACAATGCTGTGCTGTCCACACTTTCATCCTGCCCTCCAAACTCCTTGTGCTGCAGGAGAGTGGAACACCTTACAGCATCCCTATGTCTATATAAAACCCAACATTCTACTGGAAGGTATTTTTCTCCTGGTTATTTCCAGCTGAAGTTCAGCCATGGTGTTATATTTCAATAACTCCAAGTGGACAGAATAGATTTTATATTCTTGCTTATAAATGAGAACATGGGAAAGATTTACAGCAGCAATTGTTAAAGGAACGAAGAAAATGTTCAAAAATAAGAAGATGGAAGAGTAATGTGATATACCTAGTGGCAATTGTCTATGATACCCATTTTTTGTTTCCTACTGTTAAACATTTGGCTGAATCTCTATCACTTCTTGCACAGAAAAGAGGTTGTTATCTACTGGCACTAATTATAATAATTTTCCTTCAGGCTAGTGTTTGAATTGGAGTCCCAGATATTCACATTTTTGTTGCCTGACAGGTGACTTCCACAATGAGTTTACATTTCTTTCTCTTCTCAACTACAGTTCAGCTTTGTTTGATATTTTCAGTGCCATTTAATACATCCTGCTGCAAATTCCAACAAACCGCAGAAAGGTTTCTGGACTCAGTCTTTAAATATTTCCCTCCTGTCAGCAAGGTCAAACACAAGCCCAAGGAAAGAAGTTGCAAGGAGGCAGAGCAATTTTACAGGAGTTAATTTTTAGTTCACAATAGGATAATTTAAAAGATGATAATATGAAAAAATATTAGATATTAATGAGAAAGTAGTCACTCAAGAGAAGGCAGGTGGACTATGAGAACAGAAATGTTGATTAGTAATCATTCCATGTTAGAGCATTTAGTGAGGCTTTTTAAATTCAAAGTCCAGTGAAATGCACTAAAACCAGCACACGCAGGAGAACAAGATGAATGTTGAGCATCTTCTCCCAAAGATATAAAAGACGCTGCTGAAGTGTAAGATTCTCCACTGTGTAAGTACACTACTTGGAGGAAGAGGTGGAAAAAAGCTATTTGCTCCTTTTGGAGCTCTGTAGCATTCCTCCATTTTATTCCCAGCTTTCTGCATGCTTTCAAGTGATCTATCTAAGGAAATCAATCACTATTGACAGGCTCTGTAATTACATTTACAAGCCGAGGCTCCTAGCCCTCTGCCACTTATTTAAGCGATTACATACCTTCTAAACTGTTTTGCTAATGATCACCAATGTATGGCTCTCAGAAAAAAATCAAATCACGTCTCAAAACCCTCACTTGCGTTTCTGCAAGAAGATACTGCGTCTCAGGATCCTTGCACTGCGATCCTGAAAGAAGAGCTGATGAATGCTGCTGGGTGAAAAATGTAGCTGATTGTCACAAACTCTTCTTCCAAATTCATGCTGCATTTGCCATGTGCATTTGGCTGGGATTTAGGAGCTTGAACTGGGTTCACAAATCAGTCCTAGGAAGGAGTGGTCAGTCTTTTTTCTTTTTTTGTCTAATAGATCTGTCTGTTCTTGAAATAAATGTCCAGGAGGAGGGAAAATGATATTTAGATAAAAATTTTATCACACATTTCCTGCCACTCAGAATATTGCCTGAAGCACTAGATCTGTATTTCTTTTTCAACTGTCCTCATTGGAACCATTTTGTGTTGTATAAAAATCTTTAAGTAGCTCCTTAAACAATGGAAAATAAGATTCTAGTTTGGTGGTTAGGGCATTGAATAGAAACTGGGACAAGGGTTCCAGTTTTTATTCCATTATGTTCAAATTTCGTAGACCAAATGAAACAGCTTCAGCAGATATTGACTCCAGTACACCGGAGTCAATGTCTGCGTTACATTGTGCTGGAGATATGGGTTTGAAACCCCATATGAAGATTCAATAGTTGATAACTCCCACAGCAGCCAAAAGTTATGGCCAGTTTGCTTTGGACAGCAGAACCATCATACACCAGTTGTCAACTTTGCTGTTCTAGTTTAGTGCATTTTGTCAAATTAGGTGATAAAAATTTACTGGGAAGAGAAAACTTGACAAAAGAAATTGTGTTTCCATTAAATTTTAAAAACTCAGTCTGCATTTTTAGAAGTAAGCCTCCAAGCCTCTGGATGAGTTTTGTATTTGTTCACAGA
>VXBO01006063.1:12846-67896 GCA_013400135.1 Rhinoptilus africanus | reverse complement strand
AAAAAAAAAAAAAAACCTCACAATATCTATGCATGTTTTATTGACAAAGCTTTCAAAAGCTCTTTCAAAATGTGTGCATGAAAACTCTGTTCCTGCATGGTCTTCAGGTAAGTTGCCTTTTGTATTGATTGCTGCCCTTCTGAAACCCACTAACTTCACCTAAATCCAACAGAAATACACTGAACTCCAAATGCTTTCTGCTCTGAGTCAGTGGAAAGAGTGAAGCCTGCGCAACAGATGATCAGAGAAGCACAAATATCTTGAATACCTGGTAGCATCTGCCACCAGAAATGGTTCCTGCACTACCTAGCAACTGCTACTAAAGCTCTTTCTGCTTAGTAACTCTTACTACCTAAGAGCATCTGTTGCTCAGTTTGCAGACTACTGCTTCCACTTGCCACAAGTGAAGCTATTGTGTAGTAAGAAAAATAAATGATTACATGCTTTTGGGTTTCATTAGGTTTTCTTTGCTTTCCTATATGTAAGTTTTTGTAGAATTCCAAAGAAAGATTGGTTTGGCTTTGTTTTTTGTTTTTTTTTCTTAAAGTATTATTATTTTAAACATACAGAATTGCTTCAAACAGATACTAAATGTTCGAGAGAGAATCCAAAATGGTTTCGAGAAGGAGTACAAAGCTAATTCCTGTATCTGAAACTTTCCCCATTGCAACCAGTATGTGCTGTTACAGGTGTCCACAGTCCACAAGCAGGTGAAAGAAATAAAATGTGACATGTTTGATAGCTTTGCGATGCGCAAGCCTATGTGTGTGTGCTCGTACATTTGGCAAGTCTACTTGTCTTTTCAGAGATCCGCAAGATTGAAAAGAAATCCACCTCTGCCATAAACCCCCAAAGAAACACGCTGGTATAAAGGAGGCTCTGCAGACTCTGCAACTAAGCCCTCTGTCTTTTGTGCTCTTTTTTCCTTCTGTTGGTGGATGAGATAAGGGAAACACAGTGGAGTGATAAGGAGGGTGAGCGGACTGCTCTGATATTTGAACACATGGTAAGTAGAGACCGATGCAAAACGGGATGGTGAGAAGGGATGAAAAAGAAAAATACAGAGGTAGACTGAGGGTGAAACTTAACCCTTGTGAAGTCAGTGGACAGTTTACTACTGAATACAGTGAATGCAGGATTTAACTCCAAATAATCTCCTCTAACATCATCAGATCTGCTATAGGAGTTTTAGATTTGTTCCTTGCTTTTAGGCTACATTCTCGTCCTAGGCTTGTTGCCTCCTTCATGCCTTTATTTTTCTCCCCCCTCAGTATTACCAACCTGCCTCGTGTGAAAACATCATGAAGACTGGCTTACTTGGCCTACTTGCAGTGTGGAAGGGTTTTCAAAGACTTCTTAATGCAGCTCGTTTCAGATGGGACCCTTCCAGTTAATGTCTGTATGCAAGAGCAGGTCTGCTCTGTGCGCTTATGCCACTAACCACTTACCTTTTTAATACATTCTGCTTCATTAAATTCATTCTTCTGTGTAGCTGACGGGATCCTGCGTGCTGTGGAAGGCAGCCTTCAGCTGTGCTTGGAGCCAAGCTTGCATACCTGGCTTCTACATGGTCTATATCTGATCTTAAACATAGCCTTGGAGGCTATGTCTTTAATAGAAAATTAAAAGGTCCAGGGACCATTCTGATACATTTAGTTGAACTCACCCTTTCTATCTACAACTGTATGGATGATGGATATGTACAAGATGCCTATTAAAAATTATTCCTGCCTAAGCTAAGCCCTGCACCAAGCTTGGGATTTGATTGGGAGAACGTGATTTGGACTGGGTCAAAATCACGTCAGAGACTGGTGGTGAGAATTTAATGGGAAGGGTGATGTTTGAAATGTGAGTGCTTGTGTCTTGCACACTGCCCTGTTCAGTTTGCTGGTATAGATTTAGCCAGAGCATCTCTCTCCCTCTCTGTCAGATAGAATTACCTAAAAGAAATGATCTTGTGTTGCCTTGCATTGCTTATAACAGGATGAAGAACTGGATATTTAACTGTTTTTTCCCCAGGTCATAAGTCATTGCCAGTGACTGGGAAAAAAAGAATTGGCAAAAAAAGTGCAACAAGGTGAAAAACCTCACTTCTTTTAGATCATAATATTTCCTCTAACCTAAAAGGAGTTTTGTTTCAGATTGAGGAAAAAATAAGCGTTTGAATTAACATATTTTATAAAAAAAACCACAGCATTTTGAACAAGTGAAAAATAATTTATTATTTTATATAATGTCTTTAAATATTTTTTTAAATTGAGTCAGACAAGCTGAGATGAATTTATAAACTACTTGGACTGTACTAAAACTGCAATTTTATAGTGAAAGGTATTTGGTCCAAAACTATTCTGCATCCTATGTGCAAGATTACATTGCCTGAAAATTGGAAATGTCACTATTTCAATAATATTTTTTTAATGTTATGCTATCTGATCAAAGGTGAAGACCATCTCAAATGCAAGTTAAATGTTAATGTTTTTTTCTTTTCGTACTTTGGCTTTCTGAACATTCACAGAGTAGCTGTATTTCTTTAGATTTCAATGGTTGAGACATTTCAAAAGAAAATAAAATCCACAAAGAAGTTCACATGTTTGTATAGATTGGTTTGTTTTACACACTGCATACTGTGGTCAGGGTGAAGAAGAGATGGGACATAATCATTGTGAGCCTGTATTTTGCTGGCTAATTTTCACAGTAGGGTATGTACTTATTATTTTGGAAACTCCACTTTGCCCCTGTTTAGGAGAAAATCCTTTCTTCTGGTCAGTGTATGAGGCTTTGTGCCATGCTATATCTTGTTCTCCATCAGATGTATTGCCTTTTGTTGAAATCCTCCATCCTATTGACCTCTTGCATTTACTTCTTGCATATTTTCCTGCTGAAACCCTATTTTAAGTATCATTTTGGACCACCCCACTAAGGTGTTGGCTTCCCTTGAGGAGTATGAGGTTCTCTCACAGCTCCTCAGACATGATATTTTCATTGATTAAACTCTCACCACCTGCAGCTTCTCCAGCTTAAGTTGCTTTGATATTCACTAACACATCCCTCTGGTCAAGTAGGTTTACCCTGTGGCAAAAACAGACAAACAAACAAAAATGCATTGAAATGAGTGAAGGAGAAGGTTGGTTTTTTCACTGGTTCTCAAGGACTTTTCACCTCCCCTCTGCATAATTTTTGGCTCATGGCCATGCCAGATTTAACTCATGCATGGAGGAGCTTGAAATGGGATGTTAACACTCAACTTGAGGAAAACTCTGACACAGATTTGAATTCCTAAGACTTTCCTCACAGAAAACACTAATGTTTCAGTCTAGACGTAAATCTGGATAACCAACACCACATGCCGGCCCTCCTCTATTAGAAACACAAAGTCACACCACTGTTATACCTACCGTAATCACCTACTGGGTCTGGAGCTTCTCAAGGAGCTTATACAAATTGAACAACTGAACCTAGCCATATTACTTTGTTCTTATTTGTTTGTTCGTTCTTTTTGGATTGCATTGTATTTTCCATCACGCATGTTGCAAGGCTCTCTGCGTAATGAGTCGACATATAGCACGCAGAGAAGGTGTTTGCCAAATTTCAAAGTCAGAGCTGTTGGGAACTTTGTTTTTTGCCATGTACGTGGACAGTAAATATGCCTGCTCCTTTGGTATGGAAATCATCTTCAGAATGTACCATCAATATTCATCCCATATCACACCAATTAACAAACTGTGAATAATTGGGAACTAAACATGAATGCATGAAGGAACACTATCATCTAGGTAGCTACTAATAAGGACATGTTTGAAGTAATCATACACAAATTTAATTTTAATGTGGTTGTGGTTTTTTTTTTTTTTTTTTTCCCCGAAAAGGTGTCTCAATGTTAATGAAACAATTTAGCCCATATTATCCTTTTTTTAGAAAAGTGTAATTGTTTTAAAATCCTGCCTTTAACTTTAATCACAAGCACAGATTTTTCAATCAATAAAAGAATGCTTGATATTTTTAGCATTATACTCTGCATTTAAAATGGTGCTTTAAATACCTTTTTTACATCTCAATATAATCAAAATAATGTTTTGTGTTTCAAAGTTATTCTTCAGCTTAGATAGCACTGTAAAAAGAAGAAGCATGAAAATTACTAAACAAACCCCAAAATCCTCAAAAAATTGCTTACCTGTGCTATTTCTTTGTATTTTCATTTCACAACAGCATCTTCTTTAGAATTAGAAAGTGAAAGCACGGAAACAGCATGGAAAGCTATTAATTGCAGCTTTTTAAGATCCTGGAGGAGAGTCCAGATCTAAGCTGGACCCAAGAATTATCAATTTGGATACAAAGGTCAGCCAGCCCTTACTGATGTCAAAATTTTCCAGAATCCTAACAGATGCTCAGTACAGTTCGTAATATAACAGGGCTGAAGCAGGCAGTTCTGCACTTTGTGTTTGATTACTTCACACAGCATTACTTTCAAAGAATGAGACTTTATATACTGTGAATCTTTCTCTAAATAAATATTCAAATCTAGAAATGATTTATCACAGTTATTCAGATAATCAGTATTTCCCAGGTTTAATTGACTTCATATTTAAGCAAAGCACAGGTCCTAGTTCTGGCCTTAAAGCACGTATCACCACCTCTCACAGTTTTACCATGAATCATACAAGATATTTTTACAAGATTTTTTAATGGCACAACAGTTGAAATCAAGAGACTGTATCAGAACTGCTGTCTCTAGGTTTTTTTAATCTCTTCTTATTTTTTTTTCTCTTTGTTTTGGTAACTGTTTCTAACTTACAATTTAGGACATGAAGCTTTGATTTGTTTTGATTTCTTTTTTATATTTTATTTCATTTTATTTAATTATTTATTTTTCTTTCTTTGCATTATTTTTTTCTAATTTTAACTTGGGGTTTTTTTGGCATTTCAGCTGCACTGGTGTAGTGGTTAACCCCAGCCAGCAACTAGGACCATGTAGCCACCTGCTCACGACTCCACACATCACTCCCCCTTCCCCACCCCGAGCAGAGTAGGGAGAACAGGGAGAAAAAGAGGGGGAAAATAAACCAAAAAAAACCCCTCATGGGCTGATACAAAGACAGTTTAGTAGAACAGTAATGGAAGAGGAAAATACTAATTATAATATTAATAATGGTGAAAGAATATACAAAATGAAGTGATACAACACAAGTCACTCTCACCACCCGGTGAATTAGCTGCCCAGCGCATCCCGAGCAGTGATTGTGGATTCCCACCCCCCAGCCAACCCCCATTTATATACGGAGCATGACATTTGCGGTATGGAATAATGTAAGCATCACTTAGAAACAACTAAACCAATATCAGCATTACTCTCATACTAAACCCAAAACACAGCAACTACTAGAAAGAAAATTAACTCTATCACAGCTGAAAACCAGGACAACTGGTTTCATAGAAGTCACCTTAAAAATCAGAGGCCTTCCAATTAGAAACTCGTAAAATATTGCAGTTTTCTCTGTCCCAGCTTTGGAAAGAAGGAATACAGAGGGGTCTGCTTTTCCAAAATGCCATAGTATATGATAACTTTCAAATGACCTTTGAATGAGCTCACAACAGTCCTTTTTAACAGTGTCAGTTGTTAAGACTTGGCTGTGAGAGATACTTAGCATACTGAACTAAATCCACAGCGCTGACCTAGAGCTTACAGTACCATTGTTGGCTTTAGTTGTACGTAATTAAGACAGAACAAATAGAAATAGGGAAAGCTTCATAAATTTGGGGAATATTGCCTTCCCAAGAAAAGTAAAACCTTGGAAAAAGAGAGATTTCACTGGTAACTGAAAAAAGAGGAAGAGTCCTTTTGAAGATTTTGTTGACTGATTTTAAAATAATGAGTTAGATGTGTAGCTCTAGTACTTTGTCAGGCTGTATTAAAGGAGATCAGATTGTAACCAGCATCAAAGTACCAGAGCTGCAAGGAAGGACTCCTGGATGATGTAGATTTAGACCTAGGGAAAATGCTATCAGGATGTGCCAAGTGGCAGAAATACTCAAGGCAGAATGAAAATATTAAAAAGAAAACAAGTTGCATCTACTCTCGACAGACTGACAGCAGGAGAAGAAGCTGGGAAGCAGGAGGTCACAGCAAAGTGAAAAATTTGGAAGAGATGCTGCAGAATAAACAGCAAGAAAATGTGAAAGAAAAAAGGTGCTTGAGAAGTGGAACACGAACAGACCCAGACAGCATCCAGCATTTAGAAATAAATACAACTGTTTTGCAAGAGTTTTCAGCCTGGAGTAGCAGGAACAAAAAAGAACATCTCATGACTCACTGATCAGGAGAGCAGAGAGTGACAAGTTTTGCAGGGACAGGTGGTAACTTTCAATGGACCAACTTTGTCAGAAAAATAGACAAGTTCTCGTACACACCAAACCTTCTTCCAGGGGACAGAGTAGATAGCAACAGGGAGCAGCTCTTAATGGGGATTGTCTGAAAAATGCTGAAACAAAGATGATTTTTTGTTATTAAAAAATAATGAAGTGCTTATAAATGATAAACATAGATCACTTGAAAAAAAAAAGAATGGAAAATATAAATACATAGAGGAAAGACAAATATAATTGAGAACGCATAGCATGAAACTAATTCTAAGTAAAGGATTACATGATCTGCAGTTTATCTTTAACTGGAACTGATCAAGTATGTTATAGTTACAGAAATAAAAAGGCAATATTGGGTTTAAAAACATGTTTAGCCTAGATTTGATTCAGAGAGTGTACAGATTGAAGAAACCTAGAAAATATAATAATGTTAATGTAAAAGAAATGATTACCCAGTCTCAGGAATAATGTGGAATGAATTTGCAGGGACTGCAGCAAAGGATGAGACACTGCAGAAAATCTTTAAGGCTATCAGGGTAAGATGGCATGGGAATTACAAAATATATCCACTGCATCTTACTCATGTAAATGAGAATTTTCTGTAGCTGATGTAGTACTTAAAGGAACCAGATCACAAGCTCTGAATTATGACAGTCTGACATGATTCATGATCATGGCAAAGTGTAAAAGACAAAATGATAGGTTGAGCCATGGATTGTTAGGTTATGTGATTGAAGTCTCATCCTCACAAACAGGAAGGAGTCAGCAGGCACCAGGGCAGATGGGGGAACGGCAGTACTCCTTTTGTAGAAAGGACCCCTTACCCTGGCTCCTCCGAAGGCTGTCCACAGAGAACATTGACCCATGGTCTGGAGTTGAGACTCATCCATCACGAGCCAACGGGAGTAGCTTCAGGATCACCTTGAGAACTGTGCGCGTTTACTGCCTCATGGGGCATGAAGCTCACTGTCCAATGCAGATGAAGGTCATCTTGGGGTTGTGAAAGACTTCTTATGGGATGACAAACTACACTCAAATACTGAATTACTATTCCCACCAACATGAGGTTGTATTTTTGAGGAGTCTAACATCAAATTAAGTCACAGGCAGAACTAGAGCTGTATTTAATAAACAGTGTATTACAGAAATGTCTATAACCGGAATGGTCTGCAGTTTCACAGAAGGGACTTCAAAGTATTAGGGAATTATGGATTCAAAAGTGGAATAAGCCACCCAAATATACTGATTAAAATTTCTGGCAAAAGTTATATTTAAAGTGTTTCTAATTAAGTCTATGTGATCTCAGAGACCCATAATTTGTTCTTGTAAACTCAGCCTTCAAACACTGCAAATGAAAGGTTGTTTTGCTAAAACCCCATAGTTTTTTCCTGGTTTCTTTCCACCTGCAGCAGAAGGCAGAGCAAGTCTTTTAGATGCTTGCAAAGCCACTGATAAAAGGGCACACCGAACCCGAATTACTGCCAGCTTTGATGCCTATGGGGTGCAGTTGGCATGCAGAGCAGTACTCTGAGGTTTCAGGAGGGCGATTTCTCCTTGTTCCCAAGAACTACTTGAGTCATCAGCATTCCCCCTCCAGACCTTGAAGGACAGTGCCAGGAAATGAACCAAGTCCAAGTTTTGAAGGAGGAACCTACAGAGAGAGCCCCTGAAAATAAATTAGAAGCGTGACTGTGAAGAGCCACTAAATGTCAGAGAGGAGCTATGGTGGAGAGAGAGGACAAAGCGATTCTCAGAAGCCCAACCAGAACCAGTCCTAACAGACTTACTGACAACTGCCTGGTCTGTGCCCTAATAAACTGGAACTGCTGTAAAAAACAAAAAGACAACAAAAAAAACGAACAACAGAAGAAGAGAGGAATGTAGTGGAATGACATTGTCCCTCAGAGCTGAGCCGTGGCAACAGATTTGAGATGGTAACATAGGAAAAAAAAGTCTTTTAGTGTTACAAATCCAGCATAAAGTCTTCATCTTAAGCAACCTTGATCCCACATGTTAAACATGATGCTAGTTGCTCCTTATTAGGAATACTGGGATTTAATGTACTTTTGAAAACAGACCTTCTAATGGGCAGAAGTGAATAATCTCAGCCTCCTGAAAAACAAGGCATGGTCGCCAGTTTGGCCAGTGGGCAGTTTTCTGAGCCAGAATATTTTTTTTTGGCATCTCCCAAGGAAAGACATGTGATGAAAAACTATGGTAAAAACATCATAAGAGCAACCTCATGAAGGTGGTAGGAAAAGTTTTAACAAGAGGGGTAAGAAACTGCAATATTAAAGCAAGTGACATATGAGCAGGTGGATGGAGGGAGAGGAGCTCTGAAGACAGTAAATGAGCAAAGATATGTGGTAAACTGGAGGAAATCAATGCTCTGCTTTTTTAAAATTTTTTTCTTTCAGTGTGAAGGTGAAACAAAGCTGCTATAAATTAGTTGAACAGGCCATTGGTCTCTAGCTGCTCTGTGCTTGGCAGAAAATAAAGAGAGAAAACAGTGACAGGGCTTGGCTGTGCTATTTGATGTTGTAATAGCTCAGAATCTTCTTAGCCACAGAAGACCGAACATTAGTCTTGTTTTCATTCCTTTTTGTCCTTCCTTGGAGTCTTTTCCCCCTTGCTGAGATTAAATAGACCATAAACCAGAACAGTCATAGGAGCCCTCCTCTCGCCCCACTCCCCTGGAACAAGCCATTCTGAATTAAACGGTACCTACAGCCAAACCACAGCTAGTCTGGATTGTGCAAAAAGAAACTCACCCGAGGTGAAGCCTTCGCAAACCCAAATCATCACATCAAGCCTACGAATATTTTCTTTCTCCAGCCATTCTTTCATGCTACCGACACTCAGTCCCACCCTCTCCCCTTGAAAGCCTGGAACAAAAGGGTGGAAGAACCTGTCATTTCTAGAAAACCTGGCAGAAATGTTGAAAGGGGGGAATTCTGGCAGCTGTGGTGCCTCCCATTTCTATCCCTCCCACTTTTGTGCTCCTCTCCCAGCCTGTCAGATCACACAGGAGACAACAACAAAGAAGAAGGAGTTTTCCACCCTCCATGGCACCTTCCCTGTCACCTTTAAAGGAAGAGGTTATTAGAGTGAGAAATCCTGCAAACCCAAATCAGCCAAACACAGCTATAAAAAGACAACAGATACAACAGAACGGGGAGGGGAAAGGGCAGGGAGAAGTTAAATAACCTGTTGTCCAAAAGAGAAAAGAAAATAGATAAAATCACAACATGGATAGAATAATAATAAAAAAAAAAGACTCAAGCAGGGAGGCACTTACAAGCCAGAGGCTTGACAAAGAAATCTATAAAAGCATATAGAAATCCACTTTTTGTGTTTCTAGTCCTGTTTCATTTCACCCTGTTTTGAGGACTGTACCAAACTTAGTGAGTTACTGAGTACCTCAGTCTTTTTTTTTTTCACTGCAAAGTAAGAATTAGCAGCGGGGGGAGGAAAGGTAATGAACTAACCTAAATGAATACTGTGCCTTGGTTTCAATGAATACAGCTATGCCAGTGAATAAAACAAAAATAAAATCTTGCGTGTGGGTGGAGCAAGTGCTAGTATAGATGTGATTAAACTCTCTACACCTCCCAAAGCAGGTTGGTCACATCCAGATTTCTTACTTGGATCTGTCCCTGACCTGGGCATGGGCATTGTCTGTCAGTACTAGTTTGCATGGGCCAAAACTGATCAATTGTATCCCTAGAATTAAATGGCATGGATGGTTATTTGTCAATCTCTGAGCTTGTGCCAAGGTCCTGTTTTATTTACTAGTACTGAAGTGGCTGACAAGAACAGCAATGCAGAACGCACTAGCAAAAGAAGGATGACTAATACACACCAAGGTAAGGAAAAGGAAATTGTTAAGAAGCAAAACTCAGTGGGTTTATAAGAAGTCAGGGTGACCTGATGTGCCTGAATTACAAAACAACAAGAAGTTGCAGAGCCAGTAGCACTAAATCTCTAAGGCATAGGTAGTTGAAGCTGTAGGGATTATTTTCAGAAAGCAGAGAGGAAAATGATCCAACTCACTACAGACTTGTTAGTCCTACCTGAACAGTATAAAAGCTTTGAAACAAATCTCAAAGGAAAAGAGAAATTAAAATATTCAGAAAAAATGAGTAAAACACAATTTGGGATGCTAAAGGTAGATCTTGCTGGAGTAATCTAATTGTTTTTCATTTATAAAAAAACCCCAACAAACAAACCACACTGATTTCCTCAGCAAAGCAGCATGAACTTCAGCAAAACCATATAAAAGTTAAAGTTGAAGTATAAACCGGGAAGATCTTAAACTGTGAAGAGGACAGAGAAATGTGGGGTTGCCCACAGACCAGGTAGCCAAGAGACTGCAAGAGACTGGAATTTTTCAGCCTGAAGGAAGGTTGTTAGAGGAGCCTTGTGAGCAAGACTACTTAATGCTTTCTCCAGCAATCCCGGCATAGGAAGTGAAATTACAGTAATAAAGCTTGGTGNGTAGCGGGCTTCGGATCCTCTGTATCCCCGACTCCAAAACCCGAGGGGTCGACCTCGGGTCTCCCCTGGTACTTTCTGCCAGAGGCTCCAGGTAGGGCCGTTCTCCCCGGCTGCGGTGTAGAGCACGTTTTTAACATCTTGCCCTGCCCGGACTGGCCCCAGGGCCACTGCATGGACTATTTCCTGTTTGATTTGTTCAAAAGCTTGTCGCTGCTCAGGTCCCCAGTTAAAGTTGTTCTTCTTCCGGGTTACTTGATACAGAGGGCTTACAATTTGGCTGTTAACCCTCTCCCTGCCGGAACCAGGACAGTGGGGTTGCCCACAGACCAGGTAGCCAAGAGACTGCAAGAGACTGGAATTTTTCAGCCTGAAGGAAGGTTGTTAGAGGAGCCTTGTGAGCAAGACTACTTAATGCTTTCTCCAGCAATCCCGGCATAGGAAGTGAAATTACAGTAATAAAGCTTGGTGATGATACAGTGAGATTCAGAGCATCTGAAGGGAAGAGATGATATCCAGAGAGACCTCGGCAGGCTTGAGAGGTATGTCCATGTGAACCCCATGAATTTCAATAAGGTCAAATGCAAGGTCCTGCACGTGGGTCGGATCAATCCCGGGCACAGATACAGGCTGAGCAGAGAATGGGATTAGAGCAGCCCTGAGGAGAGGGACTTGAGGGTATTGGTTGATGAGAAGCTCAACATGGGCTGTCAATGGTAATGCCATTGAAGAAGACACTGCTAAGATATGAGGCACCGCTCTCATATGTCAAAAAGAAGAAATATACTTCCCAATCAGAGGAGCAGTACGAACATCTGAGGAAACTTATGCCTGGGAAAAACTTCCTAACTAACTGAGACCAGCCACTTATCAAGCTGGGATTTGCTAGTTCATTCTAAAGCTGTTTTAATCACAGTAAGTCTTGTAAAAATGTTGCACAATATAATTGTCTAAATAAAATCTAACCACCGTTTGGTTTTGTGAAGCTCTGTTTCCCACAGCACAGAACACCCTATAAGTCTTGGGGGCCTCAAGTCTGGATCCTGTCACTTTTATCCATGTGCTGAATGACTTTGGATAAGTTATTTCTTCATTATGACCAACTATGACTAAGTTGGTCATAGTTTTCCATTTGTAAAGTGGAGAAGATGATACTTTATTAACTGTATATTTTGAGATTCATTGCTAAAGAGTAACCTGTTAAGTATTATTACTTTTATCTGAACGGCAAATATCTCAGTTATCTATACAGAGTGTACCATAACATTTAAAAGGCTTCATTTCTTAAACTTATTCCTTACCTAGCAGTCAGGCTACTTCCCTGGGGCATCTCCATGTGCATCCAGGCAAATAGAACAGGTCTATGGCTTGAGAACGATCTGCAGTCCTCATGTAACTTACATATTTCTCTCTCATGTGATTTTGTCCTCTGTCAATTAACCCTATCCCAATTAAACCTCTCCCTCTCCCAGTAGCAGAAGGGACAGTGTATGGAAGGAGCCAATCCCCATAGGCAGTTTAGATATAACCACTCTATCTGGGGAGTGAAAATATGTATTTTATGTGTGAGGTACATGCTAGGTCTTGGCAGAAGAAAATGGTTCCTGGACAGTTTTATTCAGTTACATAGGTACAACCACAGCGTCTAGTGGCTAGCATCGTAGATAGAAAAGTCCTGATGATGTACCTGAAGTCCTCACCTCTGTTTCCTCATTCCATCTGGGGCTGGAGGAGCAGCAGATGTAACGCACTGGTCAGTGTGGGCTGCTCAGCAACTGCATCTGCAGGAACCTAAACATCTTACTTACTTTATCACATACAAGATACGCCAAAAGAAACTTTGAAGTATTGGAAACAAGGAAAAATGAGTGTGACCAATGTAAAAAATCTCCTCTGTTCTTCAAGCGGGGGGTGGGGGGGTGGGGAGCTTTTAATGCCAGGCCTCAAGCAAGAGATTCCTTGCCTAATTACCAAAGGAAGTGAGAACAGCTGCTGTTATAGACTGAAAGTTACAGGCAAACAGTGAACTGAGGCATGGAGAAGTTAAGTGGTTTGCCTTAGGCCACAGAGAGAAGTGGTGTCAGACCCAAGATTAGAAATCACAAGTTTTTCTCATACATTTCTGAGCCCAGATCATCACTAAAGTGTACCATCTGGACATGCGTAGATAACTATTCCTATCCATCTCTCAAATAAATTCCTCTCCTCTTACAGTTTCACGTAACTTTCAGTCAAATGCTGTTTTATTCAAGTGTAGTTCTTGCACAGCTAATATTTCAGAAAAATAATTCAGGATTAATGTGGTGCCACAGTCACTGGAAGCAATTATGTTCCAGTAAGTAAGGATTTGCTTATTTCAAACTATAAAACAAAAGTTGTTTAGCCCAAAATGACTGAGAAATAGACAGAGGACTCTTCAGCAAGTTATCTTCAGCTAGTTATTGACGTAGTATTTTTTCAAAGATGGAATGGAAGTGGAGAGAACTGAAAAAGGAAACTTTTGTACTGCAGTAATTTAGCACAGAGCAGCCACAAAGAAACAAAACCCCCAAACCACTACGAATACAGTACATAACTGCAGCACAAAATAAACTCAGAAGTAATGCTACCTCAAAACACTCTCCAGAGTAATATAACATTTTTATCCCTATTATCACTGTTGAGGGCTTTGCAGTTCCAAAACAACACAACAAACTCACATGAAAAAGATCTTCCAAAGCAACATTTGGACGCAGTTTCTGAAGCTTTTCATTCTAGTTTTGCTTGAGAGTGCCATGTGTTGGCCCCTCAGACGCATAGGCACTGGCAGCCTTTTATTATTTGACCTTTACTAGAACTCTGCCATTGCCAAAACATACCAGCGTGGTTTCTCCCTTATTTTTAAAGTCTTTACTTCACAGCTTACATGCTGCTATGGCATGGCAAAAACTTTTGACCACAAATTAGTTCTTCGGATAGGGGATTTTTGGATATCCCATTTGGATAACAAGAGAGCAGATCAGTTTGTAAGTCCATGAAACTTCGGAGTCTGAAGCAAACACAAGCAAGCCTTGTGTTAGGCATTAGCAAGTTAGGCATAAAAATAAATCGATTCTTGTAATTCGCTTCAACTCATGATGTAAATCAGCTACAGACCCTGCTATCATCTAAAGGGTCTTATGCAGAACACAGAAATATATAGCTTGAAAAATCATATGTGAGTGTTCAGCACAACATAACTCAGATGTGATATATTGATGGCTAGTGTCAGGAATTCCCCGCACTAGAGAAATAGTCGGTGACAGCCTGGCAAATGTAACAACATAACTGTCTCCCTGAGAAAAAGAGGAGGATGCAGCTGGAGAAACCAGTGAGTTTTTGCAGTTCTGTATTATTTTATCTGAGGGATGGATTTTTGGATATCTGCTCTGGGTAATAAAGGCATAGCAGCTCTACATGTATTGCTCATTTGGGCACATCTACGAACACCTGCAAGCGTATATACATCCCATGTTTGATAAATGCAGGTATATAAGCCCTAGTTCCAGGATGTAATCTCAGTGCAGCAAAGCGCTTAAGCATTTACTCAAATCCCACTGCAGTATAAAGCTGTTGCTTAAGAATTTTCCAAAATTGCGGCTAGTAGCACGTATCATTATCACCATGGTCAGTCTTCCTATTGATTTCAATAAGCTTTAGGTCGTTCCCTTGATATCAGTATTCTGGATCTACCTCCAGAGATGACATTGCAAAAACAAAGCATAAGAATTTCTTCTCTCCCACAGTTCTCAAGAGGTAAGTTCAGCCAATCACTGGATCAGAAACACTGACACACAATTTTCTTTTAATAAATTCAATGAACTAAAGCATTTTGTGAGTCAGAAAAGCAGTGTGAAAAAGAAAAAGGGAAAAAAAAAACCCCATATATACATACATACACTCCTCATCCTCCAAGCAGAACATTTTTCAAACTGTTAAAACATTTTATAAAATTGCTCTTATTGTTCCAACATTTTACAGCCTCAGAAATGATTGTTTTCTGGTGTGGGGAAAATAAGAAAAGGAAAAAAAAAACCAAGCCAAACATTTTACTGTTTATATTTTACCTGTCTTGGTTTAAAATGGATTTACTTTGCACGTAGTTTGAGCACTTAGAATATTTTAAATGCTGCAAAGGTGCTCAGTGACAGAAAAATGATACGTAGCTCCCTGCCTGCAACAACACTTTAGTAATTCTTCTAGGTATTGCTACACGTCTTAATGCTACAATCTGTAGCAAGAGTCCCTCGGAGAGTATTTACAGTGGAGGTACCTGAGTTAGGAGATTTGTATACTTTGGCTCTCTATTCTTACTGGGGTGAGAAAGCCTTCTCCAGAGAGCAGTTCAGAGGAGAAACGTAGTTTAAGTGCCCTGAATGCACCAGCAGAATCATTCACAGTGAAAACATTGGAGAATATTCTGAATTGCAGCACTTATTTGAAGGATTGGAGTGCAGAATTTAAGCACACAAAGGTGAGACAAAACTTTGTTCTTATTTGTGGACTAAATCTCTGCTTCACTTGAGAATGCCATGCGGTCTGTAATGATTGTGTGGAACACTGACATTCTCAATTTTTAAGGAAGTTCTTTTAAAGACTAAATATTGTCTGTGAAGTGTTTTGTAAAGTTAGAGTGCTGGAGCATGGTTAGGTTGATAAACCTCACGGTTCAAGTCAAATGCCTCTAACTCAGAGCATCCACTCCAGAATGACAAAAGGCAGAACCGAAGTTGCCTGAATCTCATTTGAACCTCTAGCTGCAACATGTTATGTGAAGCTGCAGCTTAATCTGATGTTTCATCTTTCTTCAGAGAAAACATTTATCTATTGCCTACTACCAACAGCATACCAATACATTTTGGGGGACATGGCCCATTTTTTACAGGAAGAAAAAAATATACTTTTGCCCAACAGCATTTGTTTGTGAGTGGTAGAATTGTTGTCAGCTTGGAAATTCAGAAAACCTCTCTTTAGCACAAATGGAAAAGAAGATATTTCCTAAATGCGCATCCCAGGACTGTGAGCTCTTTGTAAGCACGTACGGAGTTACTTGAGTCCACAAAACTTAGGACAAATGTTTTTCTACTTATATTCACATAAAGAAAATTAGAAAGTCAAAAATCACAACAAGAAAAGTCGTGAGTATGTGAAGCAGGTTATGAATCTAGTGGTATTTGAGCAATGTCCTAAGATCCCACCTACAATCAGAGTCTCACTGTTATAAGCATTTTGTGATGCTTGGTCCATGTCTCTATGGATTTTCTAATTTTGCTTTGAACATAGAGGTTTCCATGTGGTAATAATTTATATGCATAAGCGTTTCTGATATATAAGCAAGCAAAACAGAGTGACGTTGGGATAAAAGGCTGAATGCCTAAATGAGGAGAAACATCCATAAATCACACGTTTAAGAAAAAAAAAACCCAACCCAAACAAACAAAAAAACCCACAAAACACCTGACAAACCTACATAAGGAATGAATGAAAAGCATGTCAAAATGCTTTAGAAAATATTGCTAAATTGAGTATATCTCTCTTCGAACCATATATCAACATCTGAAACAGTGTAATACAGTAAATGACATATATCACCTGCTGATTGAAACACATCACCTGGTAAAATAGCAATCAATCTGCACGTACAAAATTAATCTCTTCTCCTAATAAATTAAATGCAGAGCGTGCTAAAGCTAATGCAGCATTTGCCGAATTATGCACAGTGAGGACTGAACTCATTTTACCAGCTACTGAATCTGAAACATGAAGTACCGAAACCGATACAGTCCATCAGCCACATCAGCTTTCTGGGAAATGCCAATCATCGGGGCAGGGTGAAGCTGCTGTCAGAAAATGTTTAGGTCAACAACTGCTCTTGGTAACAGCCATTTGCTGCAGTTGATGACAAGGTTCAGGAGCGGGGCACGGCTGCCAAGATCTCAAACATCTGGAGTTTGATATTCGTAGCTGTGTGAGTGTTGGCTATAGAGGGAGAGGTGCAGAAGGATCAAATTAAACATTCTTTACATTACAGGAGTCGGGGAGAGCAGCCCATTGTACTTTGTAGCTTGCTGAGGAGCAAAGGTGGAATGATCAACTGTGGGTTTTTAACCTCCTCAAAAAATAGAGCATCATTCAGTTGAGCAAGTAACATTTGTGCCACTCATACAAACTTTGCCTCTTTCTACACCTTTTGATACATATTGATACGTAATGTCAATACTTTTAATTGACTGTATCATTGATTATAACATTGACTGTGTCATTGATTGATATGTATTGTTGAAATTGATACATATATGTACACGACTATCTATACATACATATATTTACAGATATATATGCATAAAAGCAAACACCTTCCCCCTCCTCCCCCCCGGTCATGTTAGTTTTTGTGTTTTTCACGTATCATGGAAAACTGTGATGTTTCACTCCACCAAACTGAATGCAAAACAGTCTTCTACTTGGGTTTCTGGAAGGAAACCAGCAGCTTTGTATCTGTTGCCAAGTGGGAAGTCACATGCCTCTGCTGAACAGCAGTAGAGGCAGCCCATCAAGCAGACCCATCCTGCCTCTTTTCATGCAACATACCCAAAGAGAGAGAAAAAAGAAAATGCTAGGGACAGTTTAATTCTTTATGTCACTCAGCGGCCATGCCTATCTGTTGAAGTTTTAGTTAATTGTTGATTTTTACTTCTTGAAACCCAATGCAACTGAATGATAGGTTGGTCATATGAACCAATTAACTCAGATTGTTTTTCCTCCCTCTGACAACAAATGCTGATTTAAGGAGCTAGTTCAGTGTAAGTCAGAGTCTATCAGGAAGTCTCTGCAAAGTCATTGACTACTTGGCTGATCAATAAAGCTGGAAAATATCAGGGCTATCATTTGCTGAAAGATAAATTCCTGCTTTCCAAATTACAAAGAAGAGAGGCTCCAACAAAAGTGCAAGGTGTCTGTGTCATGATCCTGCACAGGACTGTCCCCAAGGCTTCTAATTAAGACTAATATTGTACGTTTCATCAAAGTAAATTAAGAGTAATTCCAGTGAAGTGGGGGACGCTTAAGGGAAGTGATAACCTTGAATTAATTTACATTTAAAAAAAAGACCTGAAGGAGGAAAACAAAGTTGCTTGGTTCCATTGAGCAAGAAGGGCATGTTTTAAAGGAGTTTTGTTTTTGTTTGGAATTCACATAAGAGCCTAATCAGACTTCTGGCATCTGTCACATTAACCTAAAAATCTCAGAATAAAAGCCACCTTACCCTGTCTATACTGCAGGCAAAATATAACTGGAAGACGAGGTAATCCTTTCAGAAGCACAGAGGAAATTCCTTTAAGGGTCGTGGCTCCAACTGCAGATAATGGTGTAACGTGTTCTCCTTCCCAAAGCTCAGCACCAGCCTGGCCATCTTCAGGACAGGCAAAACCTCTATGAGGCTGAAATACATGACTGCAGGAGGCCTCCAGCATCTCTGGTGGCTTGACAAATAAAGAATGAGTCACCTTGCCCTCGTGATTTTGCTCTGATTTAGTTATTTCTCTATTTTTGCAGTAGAATTTCACAACAAGTTTCCAGTTGCTACTAATTTTCAGGCAGAATTTTGGGGTTTTGAAGTAGCAAGGCACCAAAGTCCATCAGCAAGAGCTAGCTGCTAAAATGTCTTTGAAATACGAGACTTTAGGTTCATTTTAGGCACACCCACTGGCCCAGGGGCTGGGAGAGAAGAAGCTGTGAAAGAGACTGAGATCCTCAAAGTCCCAGTCTGCCTTGTGGTCGTCTTCTCACCCAGAGAGAATGTGCCATGCACACAGCATGAAGCTTCTCCCACAGCTTCGGCTCTGCTGATCCGTGAGTGGAAGGAGGTGGGAGGACTGGAAACATAAGTCTGCAACTTTTCTTAATTTTTTTTTGCAAGAACATACAAAGTGGATAGGAGAAAACAAGAGCTGGCTTTCGTTCTCTCAAAATACTGCATTGATAAGGAGGAAGATGTAGTTGTGCTTCAGTCTTCTTGACAGGCATCTGGGGAGTACCCAGCACCTTCCAGGACCGAGCCCAGAGAGAGCACCATAAGCTGAAGCAAAGCAAATGAATGAGGAGGATTATATATTTCCATTTAACTGAGAGCTAGACACATCCTCGGCAACACAGAAACGGATTTACAACTTTTAACAAGCAGCACTCTGTAAAAATAAAATGACTTCAAACGCAGCATTAAAGCTTTTCTCAGAAAAGCTCGAATGTAAATTTTATATGGAGCAGACTACTGTACGTGCATTTGTTATTTGCATTTGTTATTTTATTAAAAAGTAAAGCCTAATCAGGATTGCCTAGTTCTGAGGAGAAAGAGAATGGGATTAAATATGAAATAACAGTTGGTTCAGGATTCCTACCCACTCAGGAGGCTTCTGAAATGTTCTGTCATTTTCTAGAGATTTATATATTAAAAGTGTCTGCCCCATCATAATCACTTAACATGCTTTAAAAAGCACATAAACACAAGGAGGGGGTTTCATTATGGCATATGGGAGAGACGTTCTTCTCAGCATTGGTCCAATTTTGCTTGCATTATAGTCAAATGCTAAATGTCCCATGGACATCAGGGGGAGTCGAGCCTTTTGAAAAAAATTGTTCTTTATTAAAAAAGCATAAAGCAGGCAATCTGCCACAAATATAGATTTCCCATAAGCTAGGGACAATGTCTAAATTCAGACAAATAATATCATAAGGTATCTCCCATCAGGAGAATTATTTTCAGTGGCAAAGAAAGGGACAAAGGTTCCGATGGACAGTTTGCCTTCCCAAGATTGATCCAGGAAACTATTTTCCTTTCAAAAGCCCTAATTTTGAAGAGATTGTGTTAGTTCTTTATCGCCCCTCTTATTCTTCCTCCCATTTCTCTCTTCCCGCACCCACACAGAGGACTTCTAGATCTCAGCACGAGCCTGATCATATCTTCTCCTCTTTAATGTATGTTTCTGCGGAAGGAAGAATCAGTAGCTATTAACAGCTTGTGACTGAATGCTGCATGAGGCTCTCTTTGTAGTACCTAATTGCACTGGAAAACACAATTTAACAGACGAGCATCGCAGAAACCATGCTGAATGTATAGAAGGGTCATCGTCCCAGTCAGCCGTGGGTGAGAGAGTGGTCAGGTTCAAGGCTTAAGGTTTCCTCATTGGCAGAGGTAGTTGGGAGCAGAGCCAATCGCTAGATCCCATAGCTTAGGTATCTCATCTTTAAAAACCAGAGCAATGTTAAATCATTTTTTTTGCTGGGATTAGATTTCACTCCCATATCACATCCATTGCTCTGAGACATCTGGGTTTAATGTATCGCATCAAGCTTTTGGCACCACCATACTGAAATTACATTTTATGGCCTGAAAAATCCTATTGCCTCCTCTGACCTCCTGCATAACACAAAATTATGCACAGTAATTCCTGTGTTAAGCCTAATCAATGACTTCTGGCTGAGCTAGAGATGATATTTCGGAAAGATAGTGATGTTTGATTTTAAAATCTTCAAAGGGAGGGAAGCCCAGTACTTTTCATATGAAGTCATTCTGATGGTTAATTAGCTTTATTGTTAAAATCCTGCCCTATCTCATTTGACTTTGCCTTGCTTCCACTCCTATCCCTAGGATTTTGATAAGCCTTGAGCATTTGATGAAATTTGCACTTACAGAAAATCGCGTAGTCAGAGCTCTCAATGTAGCACTGGTGTTGGAAGCACAAGTTTTGTTGCCCACTCTACAAGTAGGCAATCATTGTTTAGTGGCTTAGGATATAACTTATTTCTGCCACTGTAGCCGAAAACTACCTGTCAGGAGGAAGTGCTAGAAAATGATGTGCTTGGTACTTTTCTGTTCCTCACTGGAGGCTGAAAACCAACTATGGCACGAAGTGTGTCCTGCTCAACCTCACACAGACAACAGAGTCAGGCCCAGCTGCCTCAGAAAGGAAAGCCAAAATTGTATACCAATAGACTGTAATTTGTGTTGGGAATCAGAAATCTGATTAGAAAAAGAACTAGAAGAAAATGCCTGGTTCCTTTATTTTTCTGAAAGTGACTAAAAGCAATTAAAAATATGCCCTGGTTGTGCATTTAACATTTGGGCTTTATGTTAATTACCTTTTCCTGAACAAACTAAAAGAGAATGCATTGACGTGTCAAGTTTAATTGCATGTAACTGAAAAAAGTAAACACAATTATTTCTTTTCACCTCCGCACAATGGGTGTAAAAAAGAGAATAAACTTAACAGAGGTATGCACACTGGTGAAAATATGGGCATTTCCCTGGTGCAAATCAGTTGGATGATTCTGAATTTAGGTACACATGGAGAGAAATTAAGATGATACCAGTATTGGGTTGGTGTCTGTAAAACATTTCAAAGTGAAATTCAGCATGTCTTGTGCTGGAGTCCAAATTTACTGGCACAAATAGACAATTTGAGTTTGTTTCGAAAGGTTTTTGCACCTGACCACTAATGTTTAATACAACAGAGAATGTTGCCTAGGGACTACCCTAAATATTCTGAAAACATCTACTTCCCTTCAGTACAACAGTCCCGCTAATAGTGTTATTGAGAATTACTGAGTTTGCGAATAATGAAAATGCTCTATTTGGATTTAGGAGATAGTTCCAGATCTAAAGACTTGGAAGTTCACTTACTAATTTTTAAGACCTTTTCTCATTTGTAGGAAAATGAAATACATTTCTTCCTCATACAGATGGATATAGATGGATGCTTTTGAGATGCTCAGATATTACACTGGCCACCTATCTGGGAAGAGAGACAGAATTCAGAGTCATCCAGCACAACAACTTTGGATATGAAATAAATGTTGTCATTTTATTATATGTGTGGCAATAACATCTGGATGTTGTGATAAGGGACCGACTATATCATGAGCTGTAGGCAGTGTAATAGAAAAACTGTCCACCTTGTACGAGTTTTATTTCCCAGATACAGAGATGAAAGACAACTGGTGGATTTGGGAAATGTGGCAAAGTATAAAAGAATAGCAAAATGATCAGGTCTAATATGGTCAGTAGAGATCACAATCAAAGCTGCAGAAAGCTATTTCGGAGTTCATTTGGGATTCTTGTTCCCCTCAGTCCCTGCCATACCTCTGCGGTACTTTTGGTAGACCATCTACAGCAGAAGCAGAGGCATGATGGCTGTGTGAAGCCTGTACAGGCCTGATTTGCTGTGCTAAATTGCATGCAGTTTTGTACAGATGTTTGTGCAGGTGTTTGCAAACAGACCTGTGCTTGCTCCGTTTGTGCTGTGGGTGACGACACGTTTGCAAGTCTCAGTTTGAAGGGACTGCCACGTTGATTTGACGTGCTCCATTGATGTTAGAGACCTGGTGGGCTAACAACGCTAAGCAGCTTTTAGGGGAGAACTTTTCATCTGCCCATGTGCCACGGAGCAATAGCCTGTCTGTCTGCAAAAGACTGTGTGACCTTGTCATATCAACAAACTTTCATAGCAGATATGAGTTTGCTCATGCTCATGCAAAGTTTTATAGAAAAAAAAAAACGTAGAGAATCAGAAATGCAATTGTTGTTACTTGTGGAATATAGACAGTTTAAAGAGGTTTTTTTCATTGGGGGGTTGAGGGGGAGGGGGAATCCCCACAATGTTAATAATAAGTAGTACTTATTTTCATGTAATTTTCAAGTAGGCTCTGTTTCACGTTCAGCTGAGCTATAGTTCTAGATGGCTTTGACGTCCAATTAAAATGCAAAATGAGCCATGCACAAAGGTTAGAGGATCTTTCCTAGGAAAATGCTCAACAGCCCTTCAACTGCTGCTTTCTTCTTCTATTTCTTACTTAATATACCCTGTCTTACTACTGCTTACTCTATATTCATCTGAACTTAGCATCATGCAGGTTCTATTTCTTCCCTTTTACATGGATTTAGTTGATAAATCTAAAGAACCAGCAGCCTGGGAGAGTGAAAGTGCAACCACAAACTGTTGAAAGTAAATGGCAGTGTGTCGCACTTTGGGCTGGGGCAATAAGAGTTCACTGTAATAGAGCATAAATTGATAGAAAGGTGTTGGCAGTTTACCATTGCTATGATAGCTGCTATAAAAGTATCTTTCGAGGTGCAAGAAACACTTAATGAAATGCCCTGACCTGTGTTATGTAGGAGATTGGATTAGATAAACGTAACAATGCTTTCAGAATTAGTCTATGAACTATGGCTATTGCCATGAAAAAGACTTATGAACATAAATGGAGAATGCCAGCATCCTCCAGAATGAAAGATGAAAAGCAGATTATAATTCTCTTTAACAGGATACTCTATTCTAACTTAACCAATTTCTGTTGAATTCAAAACATTTCTCAGTTTTAAGGTTTCCACAAACCACTCTTGGACTTGTCGTGTGTTTCCCAAACTGACGAAATAAAAATGGATTGGATCAAACGAGAAACAGAATATAAGACTACTAATTATATATATAAAAAATATTTCAGTGTGAGATTTACTGGGGCAAATTCTTCCCTCTGATGCTTTCATTCATGGTAGCAATGCAGGGAGAAACAGGTGAAAACAGAAGTAATAAAGTTTGCAGGAGAGAGGACTTTTGAGAAGGTAATGGTTCAAATGGTTTATATTTAAGAGTTTAGTTTTACCAGTAACAAAGTTTTGATATAAAATAAAATTCTATTTTTCTTTATCTATCTTTTAATGTAGTTTTTTCTTAAATTTAGAGAGAAGGCGGAGTCAATCTGAAGGTTTCATTAATGTCTGAATGTTTACCAGAAAGTTTGTACCTCTGTTCCGAAAGGAATTGCACTACTGGAATGTACAGGATGGCAGTGAAATGAAATTCATTTCTCCGCTAACCCAGTGAGTATATCAATAATATATTGTATGATTATTTGCGATGTCATTATTAAAGTGAATTTTATTAAGGTTTTATACTGCCATCTAGTATCTAAGCACCTCCCTCATGTATTTGGCGTTAATAGAGAAATGCCTTCTTGGGATTTTTAGAGTATCAGTCTCTTGGTTTCTGGAGAGAGGAATCTCTAGGTTCAATTCAAGTGGGTAAGTTGGAATCTAAGAACTTTTCTTATCATTTAAATGCTATGACTGTAATCTGCTTTGATATAGTTTTGCTACAGGGCTTTTAAAAGCCATGGGTCACATCCTTCCACGTTCTACACAATTGAATTTGTTGCATCTTGCAGGATCAAGCACTATTCTTATTTGATAGATTAAATTGCTGGTGATTCTGATGGGATTTGAAAGATTCCTTGGCATCACTAGCCTGGGAAAAGCTGCATGACAAACTGCATTTTTGCAAGAAACGGGTGTTAAAGTGGTCAAAACACAGCACAGAGATCAATAAATTGAGGGGGCCAGATTCTTCAGGCAGTGCAATTTCTTAATCCTTCACTCCCATAATAAGAAATACAAGCCTTCATTTTATTCCTAGTTCAGATTCAGACCTCCTGAACTTAAAGCAAATAGTGAGTGGTGAAACTTTTCCTGCCATATTACATGACTGGCTAATCAGTGCCTATTATATTGTAAAAAGCTCTGATGATGTGCCTCTTATAGTTTTAACCAATAACACACCTACCATCTGACATTGTGCAATTAGCCTGCACTTCTAGAGTCTGCCAGAAACAGCAATAATACTGCATCAGAGAAAGATCATTATCTAAGGCACCTCACAGACACTAAATATGCACAGCCCTGCTGCATTTGCAGCCCACAAAGGATAAAGGCAGCAATAACTGTATGGCATTCATTTGCATTGTTTCAGAAAAAGCCTGGCCTGTCAGGACTTCCCACTAGCAGGCATAAAAAAAAGAATAAAAATAAAAAAAACACCAATGTTTTGGACTTCTTTTTTTTCCTTCTGAAGTAGTGAATTAGTTCATTATTTTGGGAAAGTGAAACATCAGTATCAGCAGAACTTAGCTGGGTTCTCTCGGTGTGAGTCAGTATTATTCAGACCCTGGTCTGCATTTTTACTGCCTTTTCTCATATAAAAGAGCACAAACTTTCCATTAGTTCTTGCATTGGCAGGACCAACTTGAGATGAGAAAGGGGAGTCCAGGGAGGAGGACGGTGCTCTCAGATGCTGCAGGACTAGCGAGGGTGGTGCTCAGCTCCATAACCTGTTTATATGAGGATCCTGCTGTGGTCCAGAGGGTTCTTTCCCCACATTCAGTGCAGTGCAAATAGCAGTCCGAAGTTTTCCTTCCCCAGTTTACATAGCATCCCTTTACCTTTACATGATCATAGAATCGTAGAATCGGTGAGGTTGGAAGAGACCTTAAAGATCATCAAGTCCAACCATTAACCTACCCTGACAAAAACCCCTTCTAAACCATGTCCCTAAGTACCAATGATCCCATTGCTCAGACTCAACAAGTCCCAGCCTGAGGACTTCAACACTGCAAAAATCCCCCTCCGTTCTTCTAGGTCCTTATGTACTCTGCAACGGTATGTCACCTTGGAAGGGAAATCACATTGATTTCCAGGATCGCAGAACACAAAGAAAGCGAGCAAAAAAATCCCAGCAAAAAAATGCTGCAGACTAAAATGTCAACACATTTTTCAACTTGCTTAGCAACAACTGTGGGCTGCTTTACCTGAGAAAGTCCCTGCTGCAGTCAGCCCTGGGAAATTCCCTGAGGGTCCTTGCTACCCCTGTGATGGGAACTAGAGTCTCTTATGATCATTTCTTTGCTGTGCTGAGGGTAAAAGGAAGCAAAAGCTAAGGATTATAAATCCATCTACAGCAATAGCTAATTTAACTTGCATTAACAGTTAAAAATCTTGCAGAGGGAATATATGAAAATTACAGCTTTCCAAGAAGATCTGTTAATTATTATTAGTCAGTATACTTATAAGGCACCAATGGAAACTTGGCACTCAATAAGTACCTATTAAACTATGTTAGAGAACATCATTTTTATGTTTAATATAAAAACTGCATGAATCATCTCTTCGTTTAACACTGGGTCATATCTTCAGCTGCTATGAATCTGTCAAACACCAGCAATAGAGCTGGTCAGTTTACATAGACCAGGATCTGGTTTAACAGTTGCTACATGAAAAACAGAACGGCATTACTTTTAACTTTTCACAGAAATTTGGAGTTTTTTTCCCTTTTCTGTCACCCATCTGGCAGAATTGTACTTAACAGAATTTAGAGCCACGACACTGAATATGTTATGCAGTCACAAAATCAGGAGAATTTGCAATGTAATTAATAGATGTGTTGGACATGATCTGTTTAAGATCACAGGGACTTGGATGCAGTAGCAATTCCGATAATTCAGGCTGTGTTGCCTTGTTTCTACATAACACCCTATTTTAAATAAGACATCCTCTTATGTGTTCTTTATACTTAAATCTGTGGCTGTGTTGGGACAGATTATGTGATCAGCATCTAACAATGCACGCTTATGACCAAATTTTTAGCATCTGTGTTGCTGAAAGTGTAGGCACGCTCCTGCTGATCAAATAGAAATAACTTGAAAAGTTATTGCCATCTGAGTTGCCACCCATCAGCTGAAACGTTCTCCTGTTTGCTCAGTGCAACAAAACCCAGCAGCTTTTAAGTCGTCACCAATTCCTGCACTTTGCTTGGACGTGCAGTAACTACCACCTTAAGTGATATTTTTCTAATAGGCATAATCACAGAATCACAGAATCACAGGGTTGGAAGGGCCCTCTGGAGATCACCTAGTCCAACCCCCTGCCAGAGCAGGGTCACCCAGAGCAGGGGGCACAGGAACGCGTCCAGGCGGGTTTGGGATGTCTCCAGAGACGGAGACTCCACCACCTCCCTGGGCAGCCTGTGCCAGGGCTCTGCCACCCTCAAGGGAAAGAAGTTCCTCCTCAGGTTTAGGTGGAACTTCCTGTGCTCAAGTTTGTGCCCATTCCCTCTTGTCCTGTCCCTGGGCACCACTGAAAAGAGCCTGGCCCCATCCTCCTGACACCCACTCTTTAGGTATTTATAAGCATTGATAAGGTCACCCCTCAGCCACCCTTTTTCTAGACTAAAGAGACCCAGCTCCCTCAGCCATTCTTTTTAGATCACTTCAAACTGACTTTAAGAGCTTACCTTCCTGTCATGAGCTGCCGGGACATTTTGACTCCAAAGGCAGGCTGTTTTCCTTTAAGAATTTAGGCCATATTAAATCAATGGGAGGTAAATACCCATAATTTTGTAGCTCAGTTCAGGCTTTGTGACCTTGCTGGCTGTAAGCTGAAGATATTTGCCATCAGTTTCAGTAATTCAACAATTGCACAAATCATTTCACTATTTGCTCCCCAGTTCATTTATTTATGACAGGTCTGAAGGGAAAACATCAGGCACTGTCCCTGAGGTGTCGCACACAACAAGCACGTGGAGAATAAGCTGTGCACAAGTACATTCATTCCCCTGCAAACTTATGCCTTTGTATGTCGGGCCCGATCCTCATTTGTGCATAATATATTTTGTTAAATAATCTTTTTCATTAGGGCAAAAGTTGCAGAACCCAGCTTGCCATGATGGATAGTGGGCTTTGCAAGAAAAGCAAGCAAAACCAAAAACTGGAACTCTATATTCTGCAGGACTCCACTAGGAAAAAAACCCCACAACACATTAAAAAAATCTGTCTGATTTATTCCATTTAATTTAAGGAGTGCAACTGAGGGATCTAATTTAGGAGTTTAGCAGTTTTGAGCTCCCTGTAAAGTTCATGTAGAGAAAGGCACTTCCAAAGTCTGATTTGGGCCCCATTAAATCTGAATAACTCTAATGAAGAACACCTCCCCCCTTTGAAAAAAAAGAGGAATATCTAATGACTAAATTCCTGGGCATATGGATACCTCCATGTAATAATGTTAGATGAATTTAGCAGTGTAACTGGCCATTTTTAGACAATTATGTCAAAATCTTTGTGCCTGTGTAAATGGGGAGTTCTAGTATGAAAATACAGAAAAAGAGAATGATGAAATAAAATGCCTTTTAACAGAAATATTTAATTTGGGAAATAAATAAATATGCATCACCAGCATCTCTGATTGGCTACCAATGTGATGGAAACAACTTGTTTATATATTTCACGTGATGAACTTCTAAATGATTATAGAGACACAGACAGATACGTAATGAACAGATGTGTAAGATGAGCATATCATAATTATAGAAAACCTCTCAGCCCTCTTAAAAATAATAACCATATAAGTGGTTTCCTCTTAAAATCAAATGTTTTGAGAATATATACATGTACTAGGTATATGAATATGCATATGCAAATAGTAGAAAGAGACCAAAGCTTTTCCCTACCCAGAATCTCAGCTTCAATTTGAAACATCTTCTCTCTAAAGTGTTTCTTCACTTTTCGTTTTACTGGTAGCTGAATGTCAGTTGGAGTTGGTCACGTATCAGGTGCAAAATGGGAAGGAAATTGTTTCAGAAAGACGAGGCTCCAATCCTGCTCCGTGCTGAGCTGCTTGCCAGCTCCCTGAGCCTGGACGCGGAGCGCTCGCTGCACGGGATGGCACGGTATCAGGCTGAAATCTAACACAGAGAGCTTGAACAGTGATCTGTAAGAAAATCAGGTATTTGACTGACTCATTTTGACAGCGTGGTGACAAAAAGGTATAAGCAAGGAAGCTTCATTCTTAGACTTAAATAAAAAAAGCTTTCAAATGCTTTCTTCTATAAAAATAAATAATCGTTTACATATGATGTTGGCATGCTAAAAATAGATTTTCTTCTTTAACCATTTTAACACGTGGAGATCAAATCTGGGTTTCCAGGGTGATGCTCAGTTTGGGGGTCGTGTTTTGGGAGCTCCAGCCTTGCTTGTGCCTTCAGTGTCCAGCCACTATTACATCCTGGACTCATGCTGCCTCTCCCTCTGTCCTCAGGAGGCTGTAATTCCACTGAGAAGGAAATCCAGTTCATGTTTTAATAGGAAAAATACAGAAGACCAAGAAAGGGAAGCAGCCATGCGGCAACTCTTAACACCACCACATACATTAGCCCAATTAAAAGGCAACTGTGCTTTGGGAAGACTGTGTATTTATTTCTGGAAAGAAAGGGACGGTTTGTTCTAATTCAGTAAATTAAAAAATTCGCCATGAATGATTCCATCAGTTAAAAGCTGCACACAGAGAAACCAAATCCAGTGTAAAAACCTATGTAAGGCTACTTTTATGAGCAACAGTAAAACATTCACAGCTTATACCAAAGAAAAGCTTACAGGGCCTCTGAGGAGCAACCTCCCTTATCTCGGTCGCCCAAGGTGGACTGGACTAACAGAATTAGGAGAGCTGCTCTGTGGTCATGCATGATGGATGGTGTTGGGTTATATGTCTCCTTGCAGCCCATCGTGCATCGGATGTTACGCTCTTTTAAAAGGCTGCGGCGAAACAGCAAAGAGCAAAGCTGCCTCTTGGCTTTGTTCAGGCTGCAGACAGGAGTCCTGAGGGGGAAAGCTGGGCTCTTCAAGGAAAAGAAGGGTTCAGGGGATGAGGAGAAAGGCTTATTAAGTCAGGGGGAAGACACCGAGGCCGTTTGAGTGTGGGTTACTGGGAGAAAGAAGGTACACATCATCAAGAAGACCTTAGTAGAGAAGGTGAAGATACAAGAGAAAAGACTTCTTGGGGACGCAGAAGGGACAAACTGGGTTCTGCTGCAGCTCAGCTGCTAGAGAGCCTGAAACAAAGCAGCTCTTTTGCAGGGACAGAAGGGACAGGGAAAGATTTATTTATAAACTGTGATATTTTTACTCTGTCTTAATCTGAGTTCTCTTTACAGGAGAGAAAAAAGAAGCCATGCATCTAGTTTCTTTTGTAACAAAAACTCATTCTAGAGCTTGCAAAAACTTCTAGGGCTTTTGGGAAAGTGTTCTAAGGAAAGAGTCAAGCCTCAAAACTCTGGCTGAATCAATGCCCCGGCACAGTGAAAATTACTTTGCCACTTTCTGCCTTAGCACTGCCATCTGCAGAATGGGAATTTAACAGCTGCATAAGGCTCCTGTAAAGAGAATTAATTGATGTTTGTACAGTGCTTTGCAAGGCTAGCATTTTATTGTTATTTATTTGTTTATCCATCAACCCATGTTATTCTTTCATCCCAGTAATGATACTCTACAAATAGTACATCTCTTCAAAGAGGATGAAATCAGGACATCGAGGGTAGGAGTGGACTACTAACGTGTATTAGCGATGGGAAGACTGTTGCCAGACATTAGCATAAACATGTTAGGAGAAAGAAAAATCTCAATATGAAACATAGTTCAGATCTTAAACAAAAATCCGTGTTGACAACCTTTTATTTTTGCTTTAAACTCCTCTTAATTTAAGAAAAAGTGACAAGGAATTAATAATACAAATTAAAAATATAGGAAAGAACAGAATTCTGGCCTGAAGCAAAATAAAATTGCACTGGTCACCCTCAGTAGGATTCATTTCTCCTAACTATGCTGTCTGCAGGTTCAGCGCGTCCAGCCTCCATTAGTCGTCTGCGCCAATGGAAGCAGGCACTTGGAGGGCCATTAAGCCCATTTCCTTTAGACATACTGTGTTTTGAGAGGTCCTTGAGACGGAGCTTTAGATCAAATGGATAAATAGTTCTTAGTGTTTATTAATAAGAGTGCATTTGAGCTGCACAGAAACTGAACCCGGAGGCAAACTCAAAGGGAGAACGTTGAGTGTGTTCCCTGCTTTCGTGAGCCTCTCACAATGTTGTGTTTGTAGCGGCCCATGGTTGATGTCAGTCAGGTCAATTATCTGGCAACCACACACAAACAGATAGGGCTTGTAAGCAACATGAATTCAGCCCAAATTGCCAAAATGTTTAATAATGCATATAATTGTGCCTCAGGAGTCTAGCAGTCTTCTGACTGCTTCTGGAATCAGGTAGCTCAAAAGTAGTACAGGAGTGAAATAGAGTGTAAATGTAGGAATTTGATTTCTCATTATTTTGCAATCTTTTCACTGTGCCACTAGTTTTTCTTTAAACCCTCTACAACTTTTAAGGCAACCGTCCCAATAGAAGAAACGTTACCACTCTGTATTTATTCTGTATTTCCTTCTATCTGTTCATGGATTTTACTTCTATTTAACTACAAAAACACAACCAAGGCTTCCACACAGATGACAGTCTGCTGTACACTCAGCGTTATTGCTTCCCTCTATAGGATTCGATAGTTATGTGGAAGCTTTTTACCCTGTTGCAGGTCTGTGTTCTTGTTGTTCATACTGTTTGCTTCTGACTGACCAACCAAAAAATCTAGGTCACTTCTCTGTTTCCTGTGCACCTGTAAAATTATCTCTGATGATTTCTTCCCCTCACCCCCTCCCAATATTAAATGGTTTGTAATTCAATTACTGTATATTAAAACTTGTAATACATTGTATTACTAACTGTAATACAATTACACTTCTGAGTCAAAGTCAGTTAACACCTTTGTGACTGTCAGTGGTCCTCCTGTGCCATGACTGTAAGAACTCAGATGTGGATCGTTAAAGGTCTGGTAAGAAGAACGTGCTTCTTATGGGTTTCAATGGGGTTAAGACTGTTGAATACATCTGTGAACACCAGCTTGTTATTTCGAGCTTCAGTTCATAGTCCCAAAATAGATTTTAAGTATCTCATAGTTTTAGGAAGCTGACTATTCATTTTAGACTCCACCTCTTCTCCGATAGTTTGTGGAAAATACTAGGTGTTTTTTCAGAACCACTAGATCATAATGTGAAAAAGGCTGCTGTTAGATTGTGGACTTATTTTCATTCTTTCTATTAATTAGTATGCCATCTAATCCTGTGTCCCTATCAAACTATACTCTGCACTGATGTGGAGTGCTAGAGGTTCTTTCATACCTGACAGTCCAGAAACACCAGGAACTGGGCATCGTTTTGTTCCTTCTGAAGCAGATGACAAAAATCTGTAGGTCATCATTGTCTGTGGGTTCAGATTCTTTACTTTGTTCCCCACTGACTACACAGGTTCAAAATCATTGGTGTCACCCTGTTGTTCTTAACGTAGACTTTACACACAGTATTTGCACATGAAAACCAACATTGCTACCTCCTTACCATTGCTTTGGGGATTCCTGCTGAAATTCCAAACGGACTTTGTTCAGCAAATATAACTATGACATCTGACAGAATCACTGCTGTGGATGATAAGGGGGATGGTTTCCTTTTAGATTTAAGCTTGAGAAAACAATACATATTATAACAATGCAAAAATATCATTCTTCTGAGAACATTCATGTTCTCTTCCTGGAAAATACAAACGTGTACCAGAAATTTCCATGTTTTTGCATTTCAGCATATAGGTCCTGATGTATACAGTAAAGATAAAAATGAATGAAAAAAATCAATTCTGTTATCATTTTAAATGTATGATTCACTACAAGTAAACATATGTTTCTCTTTCTCCTTTTTTTCTGCACAGTAATGAAGTTTTAGGTAATAAAATGTGTTGCCTGAAGATAAGAAGTATTATCTAAAACACATTTCTGTCAATTAAATTGTCTTCTATTACTTCCATTGAAGCGCTAGCGGACTTTTGATTCGACTGATTTTTAAGAATACTGAAGAACACAAGACTTTGGAATTGGAACGTGCACTGCTAATTTATGATGTTTAACCATAATGGAAATAGCACATAATACTTAGGAAATTGCTTTTTATTATGAGTGAGTTCTTAGCATTTAACTTATCCTTTTTTATAAAGCTATATTTGCCACAGAACCTTCCATTTTAACTTGTAATACTGTTTGTGTTCTTATTTAGTATTTTTGTCCTAGTAATTAACTATAAAACTTGCAATGAAATAAGGCTGAAGAACTATCCTCCCATACATTCAACTCTAATGGGCTCATTGAGATAACACTCAATCCAATACTTAAATGCCAATGAAGTAAAGTTGCTTGTGTTTTAAAGGTTATAATGAACTAGTACTTATTTAAATGCACACTGTGATCTATAAGCATCCTTACAAATATGTAGCTCATATAATATATTTACCATAAGCCAGCCAGCCTATGAAAATTAAGTGCCACGGGCAACTGAATATCGTGCCTTGTGATCATTTCTAGACAGTTCAAGTCACATACACACATTCTACCTCCAGCATTAAATTCTCCTCCGTTCTCTTTATAGCTCAGAAACTTCAAAGCGATTGTGTCTTTTCATTGGTGTGTAGAGGAAGGAGTGATCTCCAGTCTTTGGCTCATTGCATGCTGCTCTGGAGAGCACATGAAAAGGTGCACAGTCCAGAAAGTGAAAGTGATAGGACAAGAGGTAACGGGCAAAAACTTTCATATAGGAAGTTCCACCTAAACATGAGGAGGAACTTCTTTCCCTTGAGGGTGGCAGAGCCCTGGCACAGGCTGCCCAGGGATGTGGTGGAGGCTCCGTCTCTGGAGACATTCAAAACCCGCCTGGATGGGTTCCTGTGTAACCTGCTATAGGTGACCCTACTCTGGCAGGGGGTTGGACTAGATGATCTCATCATTCTGTGATTCTGTGATCATGTTGATCAGTGGTTGTCTGGCCAAAGGACTAACCTTTTGAAGCTAGTGGCATTGCTCACAAAGCATGATTTCTAGTTGTATGGGCTAGTCAGTAAAGCTCAGACTCTTCTTAGTTAACTTTAGCCATCTGGAAATTAGAAATCCAAGTCACCTCTTCTAACTGTATAAATCTATAAAAAAAAAAGGTTTACATCCAAGCTAACCATTGTCATTAGTGGAGAGAAATACTTATAATATTTCAGTCGTTCTCTATCTACATTAGGAAAAGAGGAATCAAAAGTTCCTCTTCTTTCCATTGGCTATAAAAGAAACCTAAATGGTCAGCTCAGATAAAGACATCTGCATTGGAGGTGTCTGCATTTGCTCAGGCAGAGCCCATCCTAGGCGTCTGCTCTAAATTGGAGACTGAGCTCCTTTTGTAGCAGACAGGACAATTTGTTTTAAACAGCATTTGCTTTAGGATTAATAGCAATTGTCGGATAGGATGAATTGCCTTTGGAACTGCCTCCTTTTTATTGTCTATAGGAGGAGCCTAGACAGTTAGCTTAGACTGGTTACTTTTTAGATGACTATAATTAAATGAAAAGAATCTCAGCCTCAGGGACATCTCCTACAGGACAAAGTACAATACATATTTCATGTTTCTGTTGGTGGCAGCAGGTGGCCTAAAGATCAGAAAGATACAGTCCCTTCCCTGCCCTCATTTTGCCTATTACAGTAAAAAAATGGGCAGAGTAGGGAGGAAGAGAGGCGGCGGTAGGCAGGGGAATAAGCAGTAAAGATATAAAATTGCTCAGGTCTACTGTGACCACCCTCAGTTGCAGTACAATTGCAGCCTGAGGACTGCAACAAAAGCTGTGAATAGTTGCTCTGTCTCTGTGGTAGCAGATGGTGGGGATTATGGTTCTCTCAAGTGCTGATAGCTTCCCTTGAGCAACACCTTTTTTTTTCTTTTTTTTTTCTTTTTTTTTTTTTTTTTACAGAAGGCAGACATTTATTTCAAGCGTGCAAAAATGTAACCTCCCTTTCAACTTCGAAGGGAAGGGGCAGTGGGGTCATCTCGTTATCTTGTATGAATATGACTGGAGGTGATATGTGCTATATATATATATAACACGTGGATACTTGTTCGTATACTCCGTCTCCCTTCTGCTCTTCCTCATGATTTTCTTCGTGCTTTAAAAATAAAGAAAAATATAAAAAGTAAGTTTTTATTTGTTACACAAATTCACATCATAGATAAACAGAAACACATTAATTTACATTTATTTTTGAAGTGATATTACAACTGCAGTCTTTAAAAATCCTTGCTGGTACATGTAGAAAAAGGTAGATTTTTTAAAAACTTATTAAAGAATATAATTTTGCATTCTTAGGTTTTATGCATGTCCAAACAAACAAACATCTTAAAAATGTCTAGTTTTCAGAAGACAGAGGACTGTCTGCTTTCCATTAGAAAAGACTGCTTAAGGCATCTCAGTTTAGGCCCCTTAGGGCTTCTCTATTTGTATAAGTGAAAAATCAAAACAGTGGAACTCACTAGGAAAATTGGGAATGTCTAGAGAAAATGTTAATATTAGAGACTCAACTAATCTAAAATGTTATCAGCCCACAGGATGTGACAGCTTATGTAAGCTGAGAGTCTTGCCTTTTATCTTTGTGAAACCAACACTTTGAAGGCAGTTGTTAATACTTCTTAATCAAGATATTGCAAGAGCACTGTTTCAAGAGTGAGTATAAATTAAAAGTTGGCCAAAAAAAATGTTTAAAAATAACTTGTTGCAAGTTTAGATTTAGACAACTATTAAAAAATCATCACTCAAGTTATCAAAGTTTATAATTATTTTTTCAGAAATCATTAACTGAAGAGTAGTAACATTGAATTTCAAAAGATCACTGAAGGCAACATCAAGGAATAAAATTGGAGGCAAAAAAGAAACTTTTTTTTTTTCCCTCTTTGGAACTGTCAGAGTTATATAACAGACCACATTCAACATTATTTAACTTCCAGAAGTTCACGCAGACGCTCCCCTGTGAACTACACCAACAAGGCTGAGAGGTGATTGCAGTCAAGGCACTCACTGTGGTGACATCTACTTCCTCTTCTTACCTTTCAATCTCTGATTCCTTCCTTTCCCCGCCATCCCGCCCCCAAAATCCTCAAACAATTTGGTTACTGTCCCAAAAGTTAAAGGTCTTACCATTATGGATGACGCCTTTTAGATAGAAATAATATAATTTGCTTGATTGCTTCAACTACATACCCCATCTTTCTAAAGGCAGCAAGAGCTCTGGAGTAGCTACATGGCTCAGGGAGTGGCAGGCTGATGAATCCAAGATGATGGTGACCTCAAGCTCTTCCTCTCCCTCTTCCTCTCCATTGTTTTTTCAATGATGCACATGAAATGAATTTCAGTTCATCCATAGCTGGGCATTTTATTACCCCAAATGAGCAAAAGCAGGAAGGTTAATAAAAGAGACAGGGACTGTGTGAGCACCAGGAGCCCTAGCTCTCAGAGTTACCTCTGCAAGCAGACTGTTGCCCACTGCCAGCACTTTTGTTATCCATGCCCTATGGGCGATCACAGCCTCAGGGGCAGCAAGCTGAAATCTTCCACAAACTTTAAATTCCCACAGAAGAGTTTTATATCTGTGTACAACTTATTACTTTTAAATACAAATAGTTGCGAAGGCCATCAGCCTTGCTTCCCTAAACTGCTGGACTGTGTTTCCTGTGGGGGAATAGATGCAGCATAATTGCAGTTATTAAGCAGTTTCTCTTTCTTCCATTCAGCAACTGCGTGTTTTTAAGACTCATTGAGAAAAGGGGGCAAGGAGTCAGAAAAGAACTGTGAGGTTGTGTGCAGATGCACACAAACCAAGGGCTGACAAGATCCTGAAAGGTGGACCAGGAAGCCTGGACTTTGAGTTTTGCAGTGCATCTGTAGCTCCTGTAACATTCAAACTTATGGCTCTCCTTCCGCCCATGGGGAACTTTGACTCTAGAAATCTGCAGGATAAAAAGCTTGGGATCACGACTTCCTAGGATAAAATATGGGAGAGGGATATTTTCACAGCAAGCTGTTAAACCAAATTTTCCTGGAGAAAAATTGCTACTTTCAGACATCGGTGTTCATGAATAGGAATAGGAAAAGAGGCAATGGGGGACCTACTGGAGGCAGTTTGGAGAATAGCTGTGATTCTGAAGGCTAATTCTATTGAATTGGATTAAACGACCTCCAGAAAAACTTTGGAACTGCAGGCTAGGGGTTTGCAGATGAAGCTGGCTGAAAGCATTTGCTGTGGGGGACTCTCAGAAAACCGTCCCATGGCCTGAAGATTAATGGGGCACTGCCACAAGTAGCCCTTGAGACATGGGGAGAAGACAATGTTTGATTCCAAGCAAGTAAAATTCAACATCTTTCTTCAAGAATTTTATACTTCCAACATTTTTAAATAGCACAAAGTTATCTTTTTGGGAAATGATTTATCATTGTTTCCCATTCAATTCATTATAGCCCACTGTTAAGAGGATTCTGTGCTTTCCTCATCCCTAACAATTCTCTTCACGAGTTGAACCTGAACCCTACCTTTGCTTATCTGTTAAAGGCTGATGCATTTCTGAATTTTTCCCCTCATGATTTAGGTCTGTTTTGTTAATATGTTTATATTTTGAATGAAATGAATGTTTTCTGTTTTCACAGCATACTGTCTTTTGTTACTCTAGAACACAATCTCACTCCCAAGAACAAGCAGGACACCTCAAAACTGTCTTTCTGACCCTGCTAGCACAGAGACCGAACCTAAGAAGATTGTGTCATTCTCACCTCCATGCCTAGTGAAGCCAATTTACTGAACCAATTTACTGAGCCAATTTACAAAGCAAATTTTTCCCACAACATTTAGAAGACTCCTTGAGCCCTTCTTGGAAATGCCCTCTTGATGCTCAACAGAGTTTATCACACTTTTGCTGTAAAGGTTTGTCTTCTACAATGTGTCCGAACATGTATGTGAAATAAAGGTAGAAGTTTTCACTGCTGTTAGATTAGCTGTACTAAAAATGATGGTGAATGCATGCTAGCATCCTTTGTGAAGCACTCTTTATTTTTGTACATAAAACATTTCCTATTTCCTTCTGAGATTTTAAATGCTACAAGAATCTGAAACTGTGTTTTTCTACCCATTACCTCAGGTACAGAACAAGGTGTTTTCACTGGTTTAACCTGCATTACCATTCTGATATACTCTTTATCACTTCTTCCCTCTGTATTGCTCTGTTTCCTCGTGGTGATTTGAGCTACTTTTAACTAATTATATTGAATTCAGAAGTAATCATGTAGTTTGGTGAAAATGCAATTATAGGGTAATCTCATTGTACTTATGCTATTTTATTCAGAATTTACAGAACAAATTTCCGTGCATCCTTTGGGTCATGATGCTATATGATCATGGCCGCAAGACAGGGACCTGCGGGACAAAATCCCTCCCCCTATAAGTGAAGACAAGGTTTGGGACCACCTGAGGAACTTGAATATACACAAGTCTATGGGACCTGATGAGATTTACCCGAGTCCTGAGGGAATTGACTGGTGTAGTTGCCAAACCACTCTCCACGATATTTGAAAAGTCATGACAGTCAGGTGAAGCTCCTGGCGACTGGAAAAAGGGAGACATTGCACCCATTTTCAAAAAGGGGAGAAAGGAGGACCCTGGGAACTACCGCCCTGTCAGCCTCACCTCTGTGCCTAGGAAGATCATGGAACAGATCCTCCTAGAAGCTACGCTAAGGCACATGGAAGACAGGGAGGTGATTTGAGACAGCCAGCATGGCTTCACCAGAGGCAAGTCCTGCCTGACCAACCTAGTGGCTTTCTCCAATGGAGTGACTGCATCAGTGGACAAGGGAAAAGCTACAAATATCATCTATCTAGACTTCTGCAAGGCCTTTGACACAGTCTCCCACAACATCCTTTTCTCTAAATTCGAGAGATACAGATTTGATGGGTGGATTGTTCGGTGGATAAGCAACCGGCTGGATAGTCGCATCCAGAGGGTGGTGGTCAATGGTTCGATGTCCAGATGGAGAGGGTTGACAAGTGGTATCCCTCAGGGATCTGTACTGGGACAGATGTTGTTCAACATTTTCATCAATGACATAGACAGTTGGGATCAAGTGCATCCTCAGCAAGTTTGCTGATGACACTAAGCTGAGTGGTGCAGTTGACAGGCCAGAAGGATAATTTAGTAATTAGCCTACAGATGGGATGTCATCCAGAGGGACCTGGGCAAGCTAGAGAGGTGGGCCTGAGCAAACCTTATGAACTTCAACAAGGCCAAGAGCAAGGTCCTATACTTGGGTCAGGACAACCTTCATTATCAACACAGGCTGGGGGATGATGTGATAGAGAGCAGCCCTGCGGAAAAGGACTTGGGGGTAGTGGTGGATGAAAAGCTGGACATGAGTCAACAGTGTGCCAATCGCATCCTGGGCTGCAACAAAACAACCATGGCCAGAAGATCGAGAGAGGTGATTCTCCCCCTCTACTCTGCTCTCATGAGACCCCACCTGGAGCACTGTGTCCAGCTCTGGAGTCCTCAGCACAAGAAGGACACGGACCTGTTGGAGCGGGTCCAAAGGAGGACCATGAAGATGATCAGAGGGCTGGAGCACCTCTTATGAAGACAGGATGAGAGAGTTGGGGTTGTTCAGCCTGGAGAAGAGAAGGCTCTGGAGAGATCTTATAGCGGCCTACCAGTACCCAAAGGGGGCCTATAAGAAAGCTGGGGAGGGTCTGTTTGCAAGGATATGTAGAGATAGGATGAGGTGCAATGGTTTTAAACTAGAGCAGGGTAGTTTAGGTTAGATATTAGGAAGAAGTTCTTTACAATGAGGGTAGTTAGACAATGCAACAGGTTGCCCAGAGAGGTGGTGGAGGTCCCATCCCTGAAGACATTCAAGGCCAGGCTTGACGGGGCTCTGAGCAACCTGATCTACTTGAAGAAGTCCCTGTTTACTGCAGGGGGGTTGGACTAGATGACCTTTAAAGGTCCCTTCCAACCCAACACATTCTATGATTCCACGTTTCTATGATTCTATGAAACTTTTCTCTCAGAGATTCTACAGTTTACAAGAGACTCTGAATCTTAATTTAAAACAAAATCATGCTCATATAGCTTTGGGAAATATCTTTTCTAACTGCGAAAAATGTAGTTATTAAAAAATTGATTAGATTATAACCCAAAGACATATATATTGCATATACTTCCCAATGGGTATCTGCGTAGGAGCTGAAACAGCAGTCATCACTGTAAACTCAGGATGTCAAGCTCATCTTGGTATGTGTATCTATCCAGCTTTGTAGATGTCTACACCTGAACTGTATGGTCCAGTATGCATCTGAACTTCTATTGTAGTCATAGAGAGAACAGGCAATTGAATTACATATTTCATCTGTCCTGTTATGGATGTCTATCTCAGGGTGAGTTGAATCAGATTCTTTAAGTGCCCATTTCTCTCCCTGGTCTCAGAAGAGTCAAAAAAAGCCCACCTAGTTCAGGTATAGACAACTACTTGTAGTACAATGTAGACATTTGAAATTAGGTGAGTTGAAACCTACCTGAGGTGCCTAAACAGCATGAATGAATTTTTCTTTACAGCCTTTCTTTGGGAGAAAATTGTTATCTCTGGCACAGAATATTAGACTTCATACATGGAGAACATAGATACAAAGAATTAAATGTTCAGTTCCAGAGGTACTGAAGTTCTGATACTCTAGCTTCTGTGAAGGAAAATCACACAGGAAAGTGCTTCACAGATATCTATGGGATATCTAAGATCTGAATGCTGAGATACAGCCTAATAACTAACCTAAAGCCTTGCCTTGACCTCTAGCTCTACAGATCAGTACATTTTAGCAATATGATACGTGATCTACAACATGTGATGATCAGCAGGTAATGAGCGGGGAAATAAAACTGTGTAAGAGCAAATGTTAAGGGATATAGATGAAAAAAATGGTCCTAATTTTCCCACATAAAACGTTAAAATTAGTTGTTGCCATTAAGGAATGTGCTCTTGAAATTGTATAGTGCTACGAAAAAGTTGGCTCAGTGGTTAGTGGCGGTCAAAAAATTAAATGTAAAAGTAATTAAGAATTATTAGGAAAATAGTTTAAAAAGCAATAAAAAAGACACAAACCCCACCATTAAACACAGTGGAGTCACCCTTCGTACAACATGCAGTTAAGGGTTTCACTGTGTGTACTTGATTCATAAAGCTTGAAATGGGTCACAAATTTTGGTTGGATACCTCAGGCACATGGTATTGTTTCTTTCTTTGATGGAAAAAGCATAAAGGATGAAGTTTGCCACACAAAACTGCATGGTGTTACATGGAAAAATAATTTGTATATCAATGTAAGTTAAAAATTCTTGCTAGTCTTTCTCTTGATCTTTCCTAGAACATCAAGAGAATAATGGTGAAAATAGTAATTAATATTAACTCACACAGTTCAGCATTCCATTTAACCAATATTCTGGAAACCTTTTTCTTGTTATCTACGTGTGTATTAATACTGGATATAACTTTTTAAGTATTCTAAATCTAAGCTGTGACATAACAAGATTTTAAGATTTTTTTTTTTTGCTTTTGGATTATCCTAATGAAAGAGTGTAAGTTTCTTAGATATTGTAAATTTATACAGCATTGCTGGATTCATTTGTCATCTGCGAACCGACGTTTCTGAGAATCTGACTAGACATTTATATTTATTTCTCTTATTTTACCTAACTTTTCTTACCCTTTCCAGTGTACAGGACATTCTTGCAAAGACAATGATTTTAATCTTGTTTCTTGTCCAGCTCAAAAGGACTGTTTTGTCTTACAGTGCTGTCTTAACACAATGAGGGAATCATGCATTGGATCACAGGGATCTTCTGTGTAGCTTTTATGGTCAACCACAGCTGTAGCTTACTGTGCTGTTATTTGGTGATCTCAATGAGGTGTCACCATGGTCATGTCAGAACATGAAGAATGCAGACCCCTAAATCAATAAAGGAGGAGCAAGTCATTTTTTCCTACTGACACTTGAAAAGCAACAATTTATCTGGTGGACTCCCAGCAGCACTTCAGCCTCCGTTTGACCTTGAGAATTATTTCTTCTCGACTGTGAATGAGATAAAAGCTCTAGCCAATGCTTTGGAGGGTCTTTGGTCCTCAGCAGCATTTCTTTTGTTATGTGGGCTGAATATAATTCAAATCGTTTTCAGCTATGCTTTTCCTTCCTGTTGTCCGATGCTCTTCTGGCCCCAAGGCTGTGTCAAACATTGAGGTTTCCTCCAAAGCAGCTGCATATATGGGTTTCCTCCAGCACCAACCAGGCTGAAGGTGCAAGATGGAAAATGCAATATATGCTAGAATATATTGACATGGAGTCCACTCTGAATCAAAATGATGAGGTACAGCACTGGTACATGTCCTCGCCTCAAGTCTGCACAAATTCCCATGGTCAGGAAGCGCACCACACAAGAGCGTGGTGAAATGTACCCGCTGTACTCCATGTCACAGCACATACCCTGTCAAAGGAATATCATAGCACTGGATCTTTTTACTTTTAAAAATTGTTCAGAGTTAAACCTCATAATTTTGGTGCCATTACATTTTATGTGACAGCCGTATAGTTTCATCATTTCTTACTTACATACTAATGGTTGGTAATACTACATATAGCTGTGAAAGTAAAATGACAAAACTAATCCACAAATTGAATGAATGATAATCACATTTTAATATTACAAAACATCTCAGCACAGGAAACATGTTAAGTATTTGTCCGGCTTTAAGTAGGTGTTTACAACTTTTTAAAAAATATCAGTGTGTGAGTCCAGTAGAGAGATCAGAATAAAAAAAGACATAAATACCTAAATTTAGTAGAGAGACTATAATGACTAGGAAATAAAGATATGCTTAAATTTAACTATGAGTGCTTTGCTGAACTAGGGTTTTAATATTAACTTTAATTTTAAGGAAACAAGGTTGTCTGCATAGGTCTCCTCTACTAACTCAGTATTAAAAAACATAATTCATACAATCATAGAATCATGGAATGGTTAAGGTTGGAAGAGACCTTTAAAGGCCATCTAGTCCAACCCCCCTGCAATAAGCAGGGACATCTTCAACTAGATCAGGTTGCTCAGAGCCTCATCCAGCCTGACCTTGAATGTTTCCAGGGAAGGGGGAGATCTGCCACCTCTCTGGGCAACCTGTTCCAGTGTTTCATCACCCTCACTCTAAAAAATTTCTTATATCTAGTTTGAATCTACCCTCTTATTTTAAAACTATTACCCATTCTTGTGGTCTTCTGGATTTTTTTTTTTTCAAAAATTACCTTATTGCTAGCAGAATGACAAGTTAATGGGTGGCATTTTCAAATATGCTGACAAAGGACACAGCAACAGAAAGCTAGTATCCTTCATAGGATCCTAGAACATAGGATGGGAGGAATATCAGGAGGTCTCTGTTTCAAGCTGGTCCTTCATATCAGGGCCATCTGTGAGATTTCAACAGGTGGTTCAGGAAAGAGTTTACCACTCCCTTTCTTTTTCTGTTGTTCCAAAACTGTATGCAGTATTGTAGCTGTGGGCTAATGACTGTCAGTTTGAGGGAATAATCCCTTCTCTCCAACTCCTGGCTCTGCTCCTGCATTAGCAGCCCAGAATACTGTTGCTCTTTGCTGCCAGGGGATGCTGCTGGCTCATATTCAGCTATTTGCCCACCAGGACCTCTAAGTCCTTTTTAGCAGAGCTTCTCCCCAGCTGTGCTGAGGGATAACTCATATAAGGTGCAGAATTTTGCATTTTTTCCCCTGTTGAATTTCATGAAGTTCCTGTTGGCACTGTCTTCCAACCTGTCTAGAACAGCTCTGAGCAGCTGCCTTGCCCTTGAGTGCAATGACTGGTCCCCAACTTGATGAAAAAGCTTGTACAAATGATACCTTAGAATGTTTGTCCAATCAATTTTTTCAGTACTTTCCATAAAGAATAAAAATAAATAAATATAGTATTACTTATTATTTTCTGTAATAAAAATTATTCAAGATCTTTCTGCAAAAAAAGCAGCATTTTCTTACCTAAGTAAAGAGGCCTTAGGCAAAATATTATGGTATCCCTGCTTTAAGAAGGCCGGCAGTTTGATTAAAATCCTGTCTCAGCTCAGCTCTTGCTGAGCTTGACTTAATAGCAACAAGTAGTGACTATTGCTCAGTGTAGCTCAAGAAATATGTCTTTAACTGCACCAAAAAAGTAAAAAGTTCCAAGAAAAAATACTTGGCTTCTCTCCTGCAACCACTGCTGAAGCAAACACTGAATAAAAGAGAGAAGAAAACAAAGCATCACAAAGGAAAAATCAGCTCCTCTTATGTCTTCATCGTAGCTGACTAAAGTTGGATTTCAAAGTACTTTTCAAGCTGTTTGGATACACATCAACTTGTAAGGGTAAAGGGAAGAAAAAAGGAAAGGAAAGAAATTCACCAGCTTTTCAGCCCTGAGCGCCAATGAATTATATTTTTCCCCATGTTTCTTTGCAAGTCTGCTCTCTCTTTTTTGTACAATTTTATTTATGTGGCAAAGTATTAACTCAGCAGTAAGCTAAGAGCCACATGGAGTTATGAGAGGACACATTTGACTTTTCTGCTGAAACACGATATTCTTTATGAAACAATAGACTGTACAGAGGAAATAATGATTCCTGGGAGACCGAATGTCTCAGGGGGTTGGGATGTGCAACGGGGCTTTCAGTTTCTACCTCAGCACTTTGCATGTCAACCAGATTAGTAATGACCTGAAACTCCCGTCTCACACCTCGGCAGTTCCTCATGTTTTGCCATTTGTAAGGGAGCATTGGGAATGGGCTGCTGCCTCTCATTTAGAGAACAAAAGGGAAACCAAATTATTTCCCCTCTTGTTCTGCGATAGTAAAAGTAAACACTATGCTTTCACTGTAGTTTAAACCCTCAGGTCCTTGAGGAGAATATCTGAATGCTCTCATGAGGCCATTTGGGCTGCTCTCCCTGCTGAACCACGTCCTGACCATGGCATCATTACATGCTTCATCCACCATTTTCCTAATTCCCTCCCCCTTGGATGATAGATTTGGCCGCAAAATGACAGCATGCAAAAGCAAGCCTAAGGTGATTCAGCAAGCTGTTAGCATAATCAGAAAAGGCTTGTTACTGGCAGAACACGAGGTTTGTTATTGGCAGAACCAGGTGAAGTGATAACTCCTGCAAAGAGCTTTCAGTAAGATTCCTGTTTAGACTTAACAGTTACAGAACCAAGCAAAAACCATCCGGCTGGCTGGACTGTTCATGTGCATGATGGCTCGTGATAGTTTGAGCTGTATTATAGAGGATACAGAGAGCAGTGTTGTTAAAACAATGTTAAGAGGAAGTGTCTGTAACCTGCGTGTAACCTTACCGTCAGGTGGCCTGTTTACCAGCTGTAGCACAGAAAGGGCTTTTAGGCTTAGTCTCACAGTGTTCTTGTTATATTTAGCTGCAACAGGAGCTTAAATTTAGTTTTCCAGTAGGGAAACATTTGGTCTAAGCTCCTTTTGTAATTCATGAAGAGGCAGAGCGGTATTTCAGAGTATGTATCTTAATCTAAAATAAGTGTTCAAGAAGAGCAGGATCATTTGCCCTCTGTAAGTAGTTATCACTTTCCATTTCCTAAGGAAAGAGTAGAGACAATTGGCACAGACAAGACACAAAAATTTACATAAATTATATGAGATGAGATGAAACTCACCTATAGGTCCTCAAAACTTGCATCATGGCCCTGAGTTCCCTTACGCTTTACCAAGACTTTTTAGGGAAATTCAAGGCAAACTGGTATTTCACAGACATTGCTAACTAATCTCATTTTGCATGTGCACAATGGATGGAAAATATACTAGAAAAATGGAATACATAACGGAAAAAAATGGTCAAAGGTTTGTGAAGCAGGATGGAAGAAATGCAGGGAAGGATCCTGGGACCTACTGTATTTTTGAATGTTTTGAACGCTTTTGAACATCCAGAACTCAATCTGGATCAAACATTGATTTTCTCAATGTAGAGTATGACTCCCAGCTACACACCTTTCTGCATAACAGAGAACAACCTACCAGTGGTGTTGCTACAAGACCTGTATGTCTAAATCATGCAATTGACAACCGTATTTTGGTTAAGGAGTCAAAGCCATGTTGAGTTTCCCAGCCTTTTGGGAACAAAACAATAACAGTTATGGGAGGTGAGAATGTGGAATAATCCCCCCAGAAATTAACATCCTGAAGAAGTGTCTAAATAGGTGTTCATTCCACTGTGCCATGGGAAAATCATAGTCTTTCTAAAGGTAAGGTGGGCCCACATAACGGTGTTTCATTTAAATCTTGCCAAGCAAAAATCCAACTTTCTAATAGCTTCTTTGAGGTGTTTCTAAATGTCTTGGCAACCTTTATTCTCATAGGTTTTCTTTTCGTCCCATCCACTTCTTTCTCTAGCCTTGTTGTAAATTTCTCTTAATATAAAAGTTGCCTGGTAGCAACAGAGGACACATTTCAGAAAAGGATTTTGAAATAGGAGAGGAGGAGAGCTGAAAAGATTTTATACTCTTCCCATGTCTCAACACCTTTTACTGTGACACCTCTAAGAGAGGGCCACACTTCAGCCTGATGGTGAAATGTCTCCTTAGCATCCAGACGATGTCTTCTGTTTGATAAACAGTCAGGGAGCTGGATAAGAGAACAGCTTAAAGCAAGCATGGCAGGAATGGCAGCAGGCAGATTCAATTTTTCCAAGAGTGCTTGAATACTGGGAAATAATAGAGCTAAATATTATCTGTTGTAGTGTCCTGATGTGTATATTGACTTGTTTTCCTTTGTGCCAAGAACTTTCATGGTGTCTTTATTATCTGCACTTGCAGAACAGGGCAACACTTGTTTGAACTCAATCTGTGGCTTTGAATTTGTCAGGTACAAGAGGACAATTGTGCAATGCTCTTCTTCATTTTTTAAGTGACAGTAGGTATGTTCAAACTGTCTGTGTGATCTGGATCAGAACCAAGGGCTTTGTGATTTTCTGTCCAAAGTTGTGACTACATTCAGAGAAATCCAAATGTGTCGCAAAGCCATTTAAAGTGATTAACAATACCCACAAGTATGTGATAGAAGTCATTACTTCCAGGCCTGCTATCTGCTCCTGAGGTAATAGCTGCAGGGAGCAGACCGCTGACTGAGTTGAAAAGCCGGTAGATTCTCTGTTCGGTCTGGCAGGGAGGCAGAAGGAGCAAAATTCCTCACTGTCTCCTTGATCCCTGGTTTTCTACCAGTATAAAGGGTCATTTTCAACAGGATCACAGAGTGCTCCTCCCTGATGGTGTCTCACATCCTATTGTGGTCCTTTTGATGTGGGAAAGAACAGCTCTTCACCCTCCAGGCTGACAATCTATATCTTCCACTTTTTCGTTATTTACCTTTGCTGGGTATATAGGTCTCACTGTTGCTACTGTTTTCTTCCTCATGGAGCTTCAGATCTGCTCTTTTTGGTACTTTTCCTTAAATGGGGGTTATACAGCCCATATACCAGCTGGATGGAAAAACCTGTATCCTCTGTACACTAATAAAGAGAAAAAGAGATCTAACCAAGACAGTTTGAATTGCCCTTTAGCGATACTTGTGTTTCTGGAGACATTAATGGATATAGATACTTGACACAGGACGACTGCATAATCCTATCTGTCTCTCTTATAGACCATCCTGAGAAATAAGGTGCTTATCTTGGAAAGGACAGACTGGTGCCTTCAGGACTATGCACCTAAAACTCCACCGCCTCTCAGTCGAGGGTAGCTATGGTACAAATATTATGTCTTACTTGCCGGTGACACAAAGCTGGGAGGAGTGGGTGACACACCAGAAGGCTGTGCCACCATCCAGAGAGACCTGGACAGGCTGGAGAGTTGGGCAGAGGAGAACCTTATGAAATTCAATAAGGGCAAGTGTAGGGTGCTGCCCCTGGGGAGGAATAACCCCCTGCACCAGGACAGGTTGGGGGGGACCTGCTGGAGANTCTCTGGAGACATTCAAAACCCGCCTGGACGCGTTCCTGTGCCCCCTGCTCTGGGTGACCCTGCTCTGGCAGGGGGTTGGACTAGGTGATCTCCAGAGGGCCCTTCCAACCCTATGATTCTGTGATTCTATGATCTGACACCATGTTATACTGTACAGCCCCAGATTTTGAGGCTGGAGGGAAAGCTATGAACTTCAATCCAACAGGAACCTTATCATAATAATCCATAATTCTGCAGATTCAACAGTGATAACTTGTCTCTTTGACAAAGCTGTAATTTTATTCTTTCTTGTAAAAAAGAAGGTACTGTAGGTTTTCAACATTTAAGATTTCCCTGCCTCCCCAATTTGTCTTGTCATTGTTAAATCTTATCTCTACTTCTTTGTTTCCACCATTCTTTTTACAGAATCATAATTGGTATGATTATCCTTGCTATGAGAATAATTAGCTATAGCTTTTTGACACATTTAATGGGGAATATTACATTTTAAGCAGCAGGCACTGAAACACTAAACAATGCTGCTTTGAATAGGAGCACAGAGAAGAGGTTCAGGTGAAACAATTGCTAATTTTAGCAACTTGAACTTTATACCTTTATAGAAGAAAATTAATCTCACAGTAGTTTTTGTCTGTGAAATAGACAAAGCTCTTTGGCCTCTTTTTAAAATAGACCTTTGATATTTTCGGTGATGGAAGATGGTTGCACAGTGAATCATCCCCTGATGTGTCCAAAAGAGCTTTGCTCTTACAATGGAAAGAGAGTGTTTGATTCCTTTCCTATGTGGCTGGAAAAGTCAAATATCGTCTAATGCAAATAGCATCGTCCAGCAACACTTGCATTTTAGACCAGAAGTCTCTCAACAGAGAACTGGGCAATGGCACATCACCAATAATAAAGTTTACAGCATTTTAAGTGTTCTAGCATTGAAAACTCTGTTCCATGTTTAGCAAAACTAATTGTAGGAAACAGGTACACACAAGTACCTGTATGATATTTGGGAGGTGTCAGATTAGTCCTGGTAGTTGACAAAACGCCTTCCTCCACTGAACGTGATAGGAACTTACAGTCCCTTGGAGAAGATGAGTTTGAGACAGTCTGTTTACCTTTCTGAGATATTTTAGTTTTTCATAAAGGACATCAGAAAAACTGTAGACCTAAGACGCTTGCTTGGCATAAGTGGATTACAGCGATGAATGGGTCTAGTTATCATCCTGTTAACAGCATGGCTATGATGAGCTGTTTTTCTAAGTTAAATGAAGATGTGATAATTCTCTTGAAATAGAAGGTTTTAATTGTTTGCTAGAACTGACTTTGGTCAGCAGTAAACTACAGCATTATTGTAATAATATAACTCTTTCCGTGTTCAACCGTACTGAGTAAATGATGATGTAAGTTTGGTGGAACTAATTACTGTAACTAATGTAATTGACACCTTAATATATTGGAAAATAGTATTAAGAAATTCTGTAAAAACCAGCATGTTAAGTAAATTAAATGGAGTTATTACCTTTGCAGCTTTTCCCAGGTTGTTGTTTCTGCCAGGCAATTTTAAGCCAAACAAGATAAAAAATTTCTTGGATTTTGGCAATAAAGAACACTGGCTTCATTTCTATTTAAGTAAGTCTCTGACTTCTATACTGACTATGATTCATCTGAAGCAAACCTAGTAAAGCTAAGAGGTATCATTCAGACCTCCATCTAAACTGTTAGCTAATATGAGCTTAAATAAAGACCTTGGGATTTCAATTCCCAGAACATGCTTGCAACAGTTGCAGACATGGGTCAGCACTTCCAGAATGAATTTATTTCTTGCCATCCTGGTTTCTTCATCTAAGCATAGTGGTACCTCAGCAGCCCGGGTAGGAAACATCTCCTCAGGGAGCAGGAATCTCAGGTCTCTGAGCCTCCTTTTTCCATCTGAATATTTAGCAGAAAAGTAATCCAGCTTCTTGCCCTGCACTAAGTGCACAGTTATTGAAAGAACAAATAGGAACTGAGAGCAAGTTTGAAGCATGTTGTAGAACTGAAAAATATATGATCTGTTCCTGGAATTGCTGCATCTTTTGTTCTGCAAACTTGAGCAGATTATTTGATTCTCTGTGTCTTAATGACTGTCAGCATAACTGGGGCTAAATCTTGTTTTAGTCCCAAGTAAGTTTACATATCCCCAAAGCAAGTCTTCCATTCTTTGCTCATCGCACTTAATTGCATTGCAAATTCTGTAGTGCAAGGATTAATTATTGTTATGTGCTTTTCATCCGGCACATTGGGCCATAACTGTGCTACCACAGTATAAACAAAGTACAGCAAAATTACAGGTACTTTAGATCCCCAGAAGAAGACTAAAAAATTATCAAATGCTCTTGATTCTTAGTTCTGCTTCATTCTGCCAGATACTTAATTCAATTTTTTTTTTTTTCTGACAGAATATTTGGAACTTCTATAACCCTCCTCCATTTTGCTTAAATCATATAATTGTTAATTATTTCAGACATTTTGCATCCTCTGATTATTTATCCACAAAGAAATGTGGAGTTTACACATGGCTGCATGACCAGTTGATTGCCCTTCTAAACTAGACATTACCAGAACCAATGCCATATCATTAAGAGGACGCTCTCTGCTTCAGAATACAACTGAAACTGCCTTGCCTTTTTCTTTCTTTGGAAGGTGTGTTCAGGGTCCTCCCCTGTTAGAGATGCTTTTCAACTTCTGTCACTATTTTGACATTTTGATGCATCACTGGGGAATGCTGAAATAGTTGGTTTGACACTGGTGTCACAACCTTCCATCTTTGCGTGAAAGCATCTATTACTGTATTTCCACATCTAACCACAATCTAGACACTCATGACAAACCACAATAGTCATGTTAGCCCAAGTGAAGGAGAGAAAAAGAAAATCTTCACAGCTCACTGGCAAATCACCTTGACTCTGCTAAAGCACTATGTGAGTGCTGATATTTCACAGAGTCCCTTCAAACAAAAGCAACTCTCCATGCTGAAGAACAGGGGCAAATGATGTGAAAAAATAGGTGAGGTTTTTGGATATATGGGAGAGAAGAGTTGTGGTAAGAATGGCTATACACTGGAACAGGTTGGATGGGTTTTTGGAATCTCTGTCCTTGGAAATTTTTGTAACTCACCTGGAAAATACTCTGAGAAACCTTACCTAGTGTCAAAACTAACTTTCCATCCAGCAGGGCATTGGACTAGATGAACTACGGAGGTCACCTCTACCTAAAATACTGTGTGAATCCAGGATTTGTTCTGTCTGCGCCTCTCATCGAGTACAGAGGACACTTCCATGAGTAGTTGTGACTGCATGTCTAACTTTTAGATGGTTGGGTTAAACGAGATAAAGCCCATTCTAAGGCTGAGGTAACTTAGACAGAGCTAAGAGAAGTGTTCAAATTAACACTAGAAAAATTCAGTTCAACTATTGTATCAGGAACCTGTGTGCTCACCCATGATAGAGGCCTCCAGAAAAGCCGGAATTGAAAGTCAAGTTCTTTTAGAAATTATGTGTGGAGAATGTACACAGTGATCTCAGGCCCCAGGACCATCAGATTTAAATAACAGGAAAAATTATGAGGAAAAAGTACTGTCCTCAGTGCTACAAGGCTTGTATCAATCCCATCTTCTTAATATCTACAGGCATGTGAGATGCATGCTGTCCTCTTGGCAGAATCAAGTCTTCCAGGTGAAAAAAAAGTCATTTATTCCCTTTTTAAGGAATGCATGGTCCTTTGAAGTCAGTTCAGTTTAATCTCTCCTTATAAAACTGCAGAGAGATAGAACCACCTCCGCAGCACAGTACAGTCCATTGAACTTCTGTCCCTCCTTCTGGACATGCTTCTTTCTGACCATTCACCACATGGGGAAATTAAGAGAACCATGCCTCTAATGTAATTCCCTCAGGTACATAAAGGGAGATGTGGCAAAGGCCACTGTCCACATTAACAATTGGTGCAGAGTAGCTACTTTGGTATAACTTCATATCCTTACTTAGTGAGCATTGATTTCTCTATGTAGGCTCCCCTCAAGCTCTACATGTTTCAACACTATGTGGATACTGTGTGTTATCTTGAACAGAAAGTCATTATGTTAACAAGATGACATGTACAAGAAAATAGCTAAGAAGGTGACATATAGCTATTACTTTGGAAAAAGAAATTGCTTCTTAAGTCTTCTAAAAAAATCAGATTTTTTTTTTTTTCCTTAGAAGTTATTTATGGACTTCAATTTGAATGTTATACATTTAGCAATGTTTCTATGGTTTCCTTCCTCGTAGTTTTTTGGGTTACACTTTGAAAATTTGGCAGCCACACAGTATTTCTTTATATTGTGTGTGCTAACTATCAGATTTTTACTGAGATGGCTACGAAAATCTTGGTAGCAAAGGCATAGAAAAACTACTTCTTAGAATTCTGCCTTCTCTCTTAAAAAGCAACAAGAGTATACATCCTGCACATCACTCAGTTTGTAAGCTCAGACAGGGTAATCACAGACATAGTTTTAAGGCCCAAGCTCAGTCCTCTCTTTCACTCCTACTGCACCTTGCTGTCACTCATTACACCATTGATAAAATTATTTGACAAGATCCTTGGGTCAAGAACAATTTATTTGTTCGGCAAAATGTCCAGCTAACTGAAGTAGCTAAATCAAATCAGTGTTGGTGGGAGAGTGGGTGGCTTTGATAGAGCCATTTTGCTGTCAGAGACAATTGTTTGCAAATCCATAACCATACTTACATTTGGCATAATATCCTGGAGAATCCTGCTGTGCTGTACTTTAGAAAGAGGTGAGATATACTCATGATGTTTAACGCTATTTTATATATTGCTGTTTTCCAGCTCTTAAAAAATCACACTTCATTTTGGATTTTCCTGTGTTTTAAACACTGGTAGCTGGTGTTTTAATTGGCTAACCTCCATTTAAAGTCCAGACTGATTGTACCACATATTGGCATATCTGCTCTAGCTTTGCTTCAGATTATCTTGCTAAATATATAAATGAACGTATGTTTTCATCCCCTTCCTCAGTAGACCAACAGTCCAGAGACTCCTGCTGTGGTCCAAGCTTATGCTGAAACCCAGGCAGCTGCATTTGTTCTGCTTCTGTAATCCAATTAGCTAACAATTAAACAATTGGTTAATTATCTGATTAACCAACTGTAACTGACTCTCCATACTACAGTTGTTCCTTCTTTTTACTGTGTATAGAATAGATGTGGCTTACTGCTTTTAGATCTGATTGCAATCCACCATTGGTGGCTTATCTTTATTACTGATTTTGCTTATATTCAGTGCAGAGCACTCTTCAAAACTTAACATATTTTAGCCAATATATTATAAGATCCTACCTATTTTCCCAAGCCAGAGTAGTGCTTACCATTGCCTATTGCATCTACATGTGACTTCAACCAGGCTTCAGCCTGAGAATGGGAAAGATTTTGATTCATATCCTTAAGAAGGTAACTGGTACTTGGAATTTTCTTTTCCTGCTTCTTCTGGCATAACCCGTCTTACAGTAATTCACAGGAATATGAGGTTTCTTGAGTACTAATTCAATACTTCTCGCACTGAACACTCAACTGCCATGATTCTGTGTTCAGAGGCATTGAGTTGCAATTATAGTCATCTTAGGAGATAAACTGCTGGTCTTTCTGAATGTTGGTGTGCATGCTGGTACTTGATTTCAGGGATCTGACCTCAAAATGATACTGTCAATTGCAGAGGGAGCCATTGCTTTCTTTGTTTTCCTAATTCGACATTTTTTTGTGAATAATATGCAATTATAAAGGAAGATACCAATTCTGTCCTTTCAGTTGTAGTACTGTATGCTGCTTAAAACAGTTGTCAATATTAAAAAGAAATGGTTAATGCATCTCTTGCTGTGTATTTCAATACCTACTCACCATTAAATTCCTACTGGTCAAATTTTCCTCTGGTATATTGGCTAAAGCATTTGTCAGACTGGCAGATATGGATATAATTTATAGATTTCTAAAAAAGCAAACAGGGAACATGCATAAATATAGATCTCTACAGTAAGAGTCAAGAGTATGAGCCAATGAATGGATGGACTTTGATATACTCCTGCAAAGTTCTGGTGTCCTCTTAGCCACAATTACTTTTAGCTTTTTAGGTTTTTAGCTTTTTAAACTAATATTCCTCATTGACTGTGAAACTAACAGCAGCTTGGAAAAGGAAGGGAAAATGATAAACAGCATCTGTTTTACTGAACAATCTGCTGGAATTAAACTTTTTCTAATGTATAGAAGAATGAACTGGAAATTTATCCAGCAACACCAAGAAAAAAGTGTTTAAAGATGATTAATCTTATCAGTCTGTTTCACTAGCACCAGTTCTCAAGGGGGAAAGGCCTCATATTGACATTTGACAAAGTTAATTTTAGTAACTGATAATTGATGGATCAGTTTTTCCAGTCTAATCCGGTTTCTTGATCTCTTGATCTCTGCTCTGTCTCCAAATAAGGTCCGTGTATTTAATTTTACCCAGCAGCTCAATTATGCACAATAAGAGCATTTTCATTAATTAAGATTTGAAATGTCTAATGCTCTCTGTGTCCTTTTGCTGGAGATATAAATGCAAAAGAATCCCAGACTGGCACAATACCAAAGGGTTCAGAAAATCACCCATAAATTCAGAGATAAAGCAAGGCACCTCAATTCTCCCAACTGGCTACAACTCTCTAGATGAAACATTTACATCTGAGAAGGCAGGTAGTGGTCTCACCCAGACAAAGGCTCAACAGATCTGCAGTATAAACCTGAAGTGGAGACTTCAGGTCTNGAACGTTATTGAAAAGCCCCAGTAAGCAAACCAACCTTCAAGTACAATTTTAATGAAAATCTTGTGAATAATAATGGACTAAAAGTCAGAACCCATACAAATAACAGAAGGATTTTGCAGTGCTGCAGAAAAGAAGGAATTTTGATGTTTGAGAAACATTTCTGCTAACATCAAGCTAGAGCTGGGTAACATTTTTCTATTGACAGAGAAATTAATTGGACAAAAACTGTTTACTACAGTGATTGTGACTGCTAAATTTTCTAGTTTCCACTGAAAAGACCTCTTTCCCTCATATACTTATTGCAGCTTGAATGACATTTTGAAAGAAATCTTGGGACGTGACTCAATGATTGCTTTGCAATCCTGTTAATGTGTGTTAATAAGTTATCCTCAGAGGACAGATGCGGTAAAAGAAAACATGCAAGGGGGTGGCAATGCAGGGGTTCCTCAAACACCTGTTTTACTTGGGTCTCTACACGGTCATACTGGATGCTTTAGCAAACAGTTAAAGGTAGTAAGTTTTTTAATTGCAGTGACAATATTAGAAATAACTCTCTGGTTATACCCATAAATTGTTTAAAAGACCCCAGAAACCATTTCAACATTCTGAATCCAATTTAGGACTTCAGTACTTTCCTCATTCCTTCTCTTCTTTATTTTTTACATTCTCCTTTCTCTATCATTTTACCCTGTTTTCTCAGTTATTTCCTCTGGAAAAAAAAAAAAAAAGAT
>VXBO01006063.1:0-11597 GCA_013400135.1 Rhinoptilus africanus | reverse complement strand
AGACTAGTACCTCAAATTGTTGGCATATTTAAGAATGCAACAACTTCTTTATATTTTCATAACTGGGTTTGTGTTGAATTTTAGGATAGTTTTATGATCTATCATTTTACTATTACAAAGCCATTTAGAAAATTAATAAAGCCTTTTTACAGAAACTGCATCTTTTAAAAAATTATTATTATTTTTTAAGCCATATATGGAGAAGTAGCCTCTTAAATGATAAAGGACATCATTATTTAAGAAGGCTTGGTTGCTAGGAGACCATCACTAAAATTGGTCAGGATAACAAATGTTTTATTTCAAATAAAAACATTAATTAGCGTCCATGTTTAATAGGTAATATATAAAGATATCTGGTATCTGTTGATGTAAAAGTATATGTGGAAAAGAACAGTATTAAGCTAAATTTTTTAGTGGAAATTGAGCAGCCTCAACAAGTACAGAGAGTCATCTTCATTGGCTAAAATATATCTTCTATAAAACCACAAAATTCCTAGTAAGGAGCCTAACCCTGATTCAAAGTTCATTTTGCTTGTTTTAACATTCATTAATTGTATTGCATAAAAAACCCACAACATAAAAGACTTCAGTTCATAAAAACCTCACATGCAGACTTTGCCATGCATGTGAATACCAGAACTGCTGAAAAAGGTAAGAAAAGACAGTATATGTACATACTGCAAAACTCATCTAGGACTTGAGCTTCATTATGGGTTAGTGATACAATCCTGTGATAAAGTCATGCTTTCTCCTTTGTCAAAATACACTAGTGCACAGAAATCTTCACCGAAACTTCATTCTTCAGCTGTTTAAACCACTGAAATTTTGATAAGGTAATTAGGATGCCACAAAACGTTGGGGATGGATTGTCATTTTGGGAATGGCATCCTTAAATGATGGACGCTCTTACAGAGCTACACGGAGGTTGCAGCTTTGTCAATGGGATGGAAGTAAATGACACCTGAAGTACATCTCATGTTCCAGTTGGGAGAGAAGGCAGAACAGGGAGGAAAGGAATCCAAGTATGCATCTTTCAAATCTGACACTGATGAATGATTTAAATCCCTACTTGTCTTTCAAAAATTAAATACTTAAGGGAAATTTTAAGAATGCTTTCTGCCTAGCCAGGGTAGGGTCTATGGCTTCTAACACCCTTCATGAATGACATTCAAGCTTTACTCAATTGTAATATTTCTATATTTATTTACCCGGCATAATGTTACATTTTCATTGGTAAATACAGTAAAATGTAATTTGTAAACATTTTCTGGGGCAGAATTAATTTATTTCATTCTCATTGTTGACAACACCCTTTTCAGGATATGAAATATATTGTTTGCAAATCTCAACACAAATCTAGCAAAACTAGTAAAAAAAAAACAAAACACAAATATGCACTATTTAAAGCATTCCATTTTAATAAAAATACTTTTGAAAAGATTCTTCAGTTTTGTTCCAAAGTCTAAAGACTGTATGGTTTTATGAAAAGCTTCTTAAGGCTTTAGAAATCTGCATAAAAATTAATTGTGCAAACGAATGTAAGTTTGCAGTATTTATATCACAAAGATTTCTGTCAAAAAAACACAGTTGGAAATAACATGCTGTTTGTCGTGTAATTGTTACTATTCAGTAAAGCAGAAAAAGCAAGTGCAGAGAGCTAAAGAACTGACAGCCTAGTCATTTAAAACTACAGGTTGTCTCCTGGATGACAATAGTTTTCGAAGTAGAGCCTAACCCATGCCGAGAAGTTGCTTGCTGGAAGTATATATAGGATAATATTTTAACACTTTACTTGAATAGAGATTTTTTTAATTTTTTCCTGAAGAATAAGGAAATGCTGCTCAGAAAATGTGGCGAATGCAAGAATAGTATATGATCTGTTTTGGGTTTTATTTCACAATATCTGTTCATGCACAAGTACCTAAATTCTAGATTAATTATGAAAGTTGATTTAAACCTCATAGTTGAAGACTGAAGAACTGAATTTCCTATTATGCTCCAGGAGGCCAAAACTGGTGATGCGAATTTGTTTAATCTGCGGAAAAACAAAGCGCGTTGTCTGAGATGTGGCTGCCTGTGTGAATAGCGTCCGTGCAGGGGTGAGTATTGCCCTAGTGACACTCTCGCGTTCATGTTGCCCATTGTCAAACACAAAGACACACCGATCTGCAAAATGCAAATATTTGCAAGGTGCAAGAGAGAATATTCATAACTGAGCTGCGAAGCAGTTGGGAGGAATTTAGGAGAAATCAATTCTCAACCCTTTGTACTTGAAAAAAGTAGTTTATTTTTTCTACACAGTAGTTTTCCATCTATAAAACGAAGGTATTTTTTCATTCTTGTTCACTAAGTAAACCTGGTGGGACAGAAAGTAATATTTTTATAAGTTTGTGGAAGTAGGTAAAAGAATAGCAGATGTAGTAACTGTTAGTGTCTTACATGTAGTTAAGAAGAAATAAGTGTTTGTTTTCATTAAATTTCTAAGCAAATAACTCTTATTTTTCATGTGATCATATTGAAATAACAATACTTCATAAAATTGGATACTTAGGTTGCCAATATTATGACCGATGGCTTGTTACTACAATAGACATACCCTCAAACTGAAGTTGCAGGCAAGTCATCTTGTCAGAATCACAATGATTCTATTAAAATCATCAGGATTAGATCAAGTTGATCAGCAGCAACTGAGTAGAATTAACAATTTTTATTGTAATTGGATAATTACTGGCTGGTGCTAGGATCCGCACAAAGACAGCCAGATCCTCCACCAAAACCCAAACAAGGAAAACACCAGCAAGGCTGAGTTCACGTAGCTCAAAGCAACATTTGAAGAGGTTTATCAAAACCTCAAAGAGCAAACCAGAGCTTTGGAAAATACTGTTTCTAGGACTGCAATGAAAAAAACCCTAACTCTTCATTGAATAGACAGATTTTTTTTTTTCTTTATGTTAACAAAGCACGTTTTATTAATAAATCTTTGGAGATGCTATAGTAACTCCAACTCAATTTGAAGGTAAAAAATAACGCACTTTAGATTTCAAGAGGATTTGCAAAGCCCTCAGCAGTTTTGTCCCAGCTGCTACTACTATTTATTCTGTGTATTTGCTCTTCCTGGTTCTTCCCATCTAGCTTTAGGCACTTAAATTAAACTCCTAGTCATGAGGCAGGTTCATGTCTTAGGTGCACTAAATTGTGCTCTGAAGTTGCTGATCTTTTTCTGTTGACCAGAGAGATAGCCAGCGCTCCTAGCTCAGGTACGTCATTTGAAATGACAGATCCAATCTTTAGTGGTTTGCTCATGGTTATACAGGTCATAGGTTCTCGATGAACCTCTATGTTTTATTCATGCATCACCTGTCTATATCTTTCATTAGGAGTCGCAGTAAATGTAATACTGTCTTCAAGTTCTGTTGGTGTTGTCCGTGTTTAATTTCCGTATTTTTTTTCCTGTGTCTTTGAATCTGGACTGCTGAAATTAACAGGTATTTTAGCACTGACTTTAAGGGCAGCAGGATGAGATCCTATTCTTCCTCTGAACTTTCAGGCACTTTTAAAAAAAGTAAAATAATTAACAGTATAATAATATGAAGGATAATTATTTTCTGACCGTGAAAAAGAGCAATGTGCATGAACCCCTGAGTATCATGAACTTCTGCCTCTGATTTCAATAAAGCTTGGATTTGATGATAACTGTATTTTTCTTCCTGCAGTTGTGCAAACATTGTCATACCAGACACAGGGAATTAGTGGGTGCACAATTATGGGCTTGGGTACTCTTAGGAGGTGCATAAGGATGCTCTTGCCTTTCTTGGCCGGGTCTTACTTGCAGACTGAAATTCCAGTTTCATCAACAGTGCACAACACAGTGCTGTGCTGTGTGAATAGCATAGGCTGAATCCCATTTGTCCCTTAGTTATGAAATATTTCAATAGCAAAGGAGGTTTTCAGTGGCTCTTTAGAGCCATACATGTGTATGTCATTCTGACCAAAGAACAGAGAAGTACTAGGGAGCAAATAATTTTTTTTCTGTAAAACATAAGACCTTGCATCTAAGTAAAAAATGACTGACATGGTTTCACTTATTACAAGTATAGAAAAATATTTCTATATAATTAATTCTGAAAGTAAGGTTTATATCTGTTACTGAAGAACAGACATTTGTTCCCTGCTTTATTCTATATATTTCTTTGCCTTCAGCTAGTAATCTTTCTTTGAAATACCATGGAAACAAGCAAATATGCCTCATTAAACTTTCCTTGCAGGGAAGAAGAGGAGGAAAAAAAGCAGAAAAAGCAGAGAATTTTTAAATCATGGAGTAGGAAAGAATAAAATAGAAAGGGTGATTAGATTGTTCTTAATTCTTCAGGTAAAGTAAGATAATTTGCTGGGAAAAAAACCACATTGCAACTTACTTCCTGATTCCTCTCTGTTTAAGTTGGACTGTGTTTTGGCTGTGTACTGCAGTATTACTTCACATTTTACGGTCATGCCCGTCACTGTAAAGTATGAGTCACAGCTGATACCTAGCAGTCCCTTAGTGTAGCTAAAATGATGCTTTTATACATGATTTTCTAAGATATTTTGTTTAGATTCCTATAAAATAGTATTTCAAAATGCAAACCTCGTACAAATTAACATCCAGCTGACAGCTTATACATAGATATGTTTAGAAATATTTCCTCGCTATCGAAAAAGAGGGCCAGATTTGAGACTCCACTAAATTTAGTAAAGCTATGCTGATATATACCAGTCAAGGACTCAGATAAGGAAAAGTTATTAAACCAGAATTTGTAACTATACTCTTTAATAAGGGATTTAAAATTGCTTTGTACTTGGAAGCAATTCCAACTTTCAGCAATATACCTCGCTCTGCCTTCATATGTCACTGAGATGTTAACGAATTGGTTGTGGAAGATCCACACATCACTGTTAGTTAGAATCCCCCTCCACATTTGCCCAAGACACGTCCCGTAGGCTTAACTAAGGCAATGTTTGTGAGGGACATGTCTTGAAATTAAACTCCAGTCTTCAGAATAGCCCCATAATCTTTAAGACAAACTTGGTAGTGAAAACAATATTGATTTAGCTGAGTTAGTATTTTGCACCCTGAAATCTACTTTAACAAAAGAAAGATCAATAAATGACTTTCTTAGATCAGTCTATGTTTTTATTTAGCTGGCGGGTGGTGTAATTCATTTCCCAAAGTGTTAATTTCTAACAATGTAAAAGGCAAAGCTTCTCAAGACCCCTTTATGCTGAGACAACTCAAAGATAAAGGGAGAAAAAATGCAAGCTACATACCAGTGCAAGCCTGGAGGCAGCCAGGGAATGGTACATATCTAGAGACTGAGAGCATATATGAATGCATGTCAGACAATAAGGACTATCACAACAAACAGATTCCTTCTGCAGCTTCTTGAACCCTGTTCTCTGGGTTACATTCCCATTTAGGACAGTCCTGGAGTACCTAGACCCCATGATTGGTTTCACTACCCCTTTTAAAGAAGCTGAGAATACCACAATGGGTGAACTTGCTGGCTGAGGAAGAGGCCAGCTTCGTCTGTGCATGGCCTTCCTCATGATGGTGTCCACCCTCTCCACCTCTGGAGAGCTGCCAGTTCATGGTGTCCAAGCAGCTGGAATTCTGGTGGAGTTAAACACCTTTCTGAGAGGTTTTCCCATTCATGCCCCAATTTTTATCTACCTGAAGTAGATTTAAGTAATTAGCTCTGTGATCCGATTCCTGTATTAATCCCCGGCCACTTTCAGAGGAATACAGTGTGTGAGTGGAGACAGATTCAGCAAAACATACTGATGAACTAAATCTAGAGCTTGATTTCCAATGAAAAGTTTAAAAAAAACCAAACAAAATTTCCCCAGGAAGATCAGAAACGTAACAGCATTAACCCTGTGCCAAGAAAAGTGATAGATCCTAAGGTGATTGCCTATTCAAGCAAAGAAATAAGTCATGTCAAAAAAATATCCACACTTTGAAAATCATTTGGGAAAGCATCTCAAGCTGTGCAGCCCTGCTGCAGCCACATTGCTAATGGGAGGTAAAGGCAATAATTGTCTAGGATTTCCTGCCATGTCACTGCCTTTTTGCTGACCCGCAAAATCCAAAATGCCAGCGTCTCCAGGAGGGAAACAAGTGCCTATAATAAGATCTTCAAGTGGCTGTAGACCAGGAGAACACTGTGAGTACAGCACAGTCCGTCATTAAAGATTTGGTCCAAGCCAATGTTTTTTTTTTTATTTTCCAGGAAATTATTCAGGTTTTATAATTCTATTCTTATGACTGAAAATCACAGTTCCTTGAGGCAGAAAGATAATTCATCAGTGCCTTCAGTGAAGGCCGTTTTTTATGAAAGGCAAAGGTGTTATTCTAAAGATTTTAATGGCAAAATGTGTTATTCTAGTTATCTGACTTCCTACATAGCAAATATCACCTTATAACTCATGCACTTAAGCTTGATAATTTGCGGTTGAAGTAGAGCACATCTTAGTGTTAAGGAAAGACTAGTGGAAAGACCTCCATTCTTAATGGTAAAATTTGAAGTGATGGAGATGAGGAGAGGCTGAGAGGACTTCACTTGTTTGACCTGGAAAGAGAAGGCTTGTGGGGGTCTTACCAATATACAGAAATACCTGATGTGGGAGTAAAGAAGACAGAGCTGGACCTTTCTCAGTAGTGCCCACTGACAGGACAACAGGCAGAGGGCACAAATTCAAATACAGGATATTCCGTTTAAATGTATGAAAAAACATTTTTACTGTATGGGTGATCAAATAATAAACAGATTGCCCAGAGAGGCTGTGGAGTCCCTGTCCTTGGAGATATTACAATCCCAAGTGGACACAGCTCTGGACAATGTGCTGTAGATGACTCTTCTTTGAGCAGCGGGTTTGGACAAGATGATCTCTAGAGGCCCCTTCCAACCTCAACCATCTTGTGTTCTTGCTATCAACCACTTCTTCCTGTAATCTAATAACCACAAGCAAATAACTGCTCATTACACTCCAGAGTAAAAATCTGCATTTATTTCCTATTCAATTTTATCTTCAATTTCTAGCTGTTGGATCTTGGCTTCTGTCTGGCCACTTGATTAAAGAGCTCTCTTCCAGCCGCTCTTTAGGTACTCTCAGATCAAGCCACCTGTTAACCTTGTTTTTGATAAGCCAAAGGGTATTTCCACAAATAAATACTGCATGTTCTCCGTTAAAATGGAAATTGAGCCCTTAATCTAGTCAATTTGCAGGCATGGGTACTTTACTGTCCAATTGCAATGCGTACAGATTCTGATTGTAATGAGTCAAGTCAATAAAATGTGAAAAAAAAAGTATCTCCCAAACCACAAAATTCTCATCACAGCCAAACATGACCCCTACTTCCAAAGATTACAAGCAATGCTAAGTATTATATTAGTGTCCTGGTTTTGGGTAAAACAGAACCAACTTTCTGTTCAGTAATTTTATTTCTTAGCTAGGCCTCTTCTAACTCTCTGAAATTAACAGCATGTTGTGTCTGAAATGGTTTGTTCAGAGTGGAATTGTATGCAGAAAGGCTCTTGATTATACTTATTTCTGTGACAACCAAGGTCAGCTAATTTTGTTATTTGCCCATTGGAGGGACGTAGAGGGGTCGCACCTGTGGGGAGGAAGGGACAGGACAGGTGACCAGAAATTGACCAACAGGGCTATTCCATCCCATCTGCCCCATGCTCAGTACAAAAGCTGAGGGATCAAAGAGTCAATTTCTCTTCCTTCAATGGCTGACATCCAAGGAGGACCCTGTCTGTTCATCTGCCTTTGATCCTGATTGGTGTGTTCCTGACTCTGACTCTGGAACCTGGTTCCCACCCGTCACTGAGTCCAGCCTGGGACTTCCCCAGTGCCTGCCAGTAACATCATCTAGGAGCTTAATATGGTTTTGTATGTATTGTATCTATTTCATTATTTTCCCTTTTAATTTATTACTAATATTTCATTAAAGTAGTTTAGTTTCTTCTAAACTCGTAAATCTCTCTTTATCTCTCCCCCTCCTCTCTGTGTACGAGAGGCTGGGGGGGAGTATCTGTCACTGGCCATGGACCACTTTGGCCAAAACCACAATAATTAGGTTTGCAAGAGTCTCTTTAAGATTCTGGTCTGAAATGACCAGGAAAATATTCAACACTGAAAAAGGCCAATTTTAAGGGCTAAGATATAGAACCTACTTGAGGGGTTTTTTTTCTTAATTTTTATTTTTTGTATTTTTTGAAAGGAACATATTAGGGTTGTTACTGGCTGTCTAAAATATTGCAGATAGACAATAATAAAATATATACACAGTTTAACAGTATAGAGATTTGTTCAACATTCAGAAAAGAAGTGGGAAAATTGCTTTGCTGTGTTACTGCAGTATGTTACTGAAAACACACTGCAGTAAGACTACTGAAATCAGTGATGTTTTGCAGCTTAAAAACATGAAGAATTCAGCAATGCATCAAGCCCAGTAGATAGCAACAAGAAAGATCCAGAAACAGAGAGATTTTTAGGTGATATACTGAGTTTATCTTTGTATTTCCATGAGACAGACATACTCCTGGGTCCTTGTTATGCTTAAGGGGCTCTGGGTGTTAGAGAAAAAAAATATATTGAAAATTTACTTATTTTTTAGCTATAAACTGTGTTCAATTAGTGTTCATAACAATGGGCTTCTTCATGGCAAATCTTGAAAAATGTCAGCTGTGAGGTGGTGCAGGAACCCCGATATCAGAGCTTCTCTCTGACTTTACTCCTACCTTCCCTGGCCTCATTGCTCAAAGTCCATTTTGTGCTCTGAAGTTTGAGGACTCATGCCACAAGCATTAAATACTACTTATCAAAACAGAGTTTAATCACTTTCCTCCATAGAATTTTCCTTACCAGTTCTACCTTATTTTTTATTTCTTCTACTATTCTTACTTAAGTTTCGCATAATCTCTGACATAATTCAACAAGAGTAACAATGAATAATTCAGTGGGATATAATAACCTTGTTTCCTATGCCAGGGTCAGTGTTTTTTTAATTTCTGTTGCTGCTCTTTATCATCCCAATATGGTAGAAGGGAATTTTGTTTATTTATTTGCTATTGTCTATTGTTCCTGCAGCTGTCTACTCTCTGAAAACAAAGTTTGTTGTTGTTTTCTTAGTTTCTTTATATAAAAAAATGAGTTCAAATAGATTACCTTTTCAAAAAGGATAGAAGATATAAAAGTACAGCTGCTTAAGCAATTAGTGGAGCAGCATGACATTTGAAAGCCTAGAGCTATTGGAAACTTACCTGGCTTCAGATGCCGCTATAAACTCAGAGTTCGGTTCGGGTCACTGTGAGGGATGGGAAACATTGGAGCAGAACGAAACTTGCTGGCAAGCTCCTCTCTTTTACAGGAACCACTTTTAAGTCCTACATACTTAAAATATGGATATTCAGACATTTTGGATGAGATTCATCTCCAGGCTAGGAAATGTAAATGTGTCTACGTGTCGCTCTCTAAAGGTTGAAAAGATGTGTATGTTTGCATCACTGTTGGAGCATAGCAAACCAATATGACAGCCTAGAAAAATAAATATTCAGCTGACCTGCCAGTGTGTGTCTAGTTTTAGGTAAGCTGAACTGCACAGGGTAGTTAGGAGATGGCAGTTAGAGACTAAATTAGATCACCCTAGGGCATTGTAAATGGCATCAAACCTCCACACTTGGGGAGCTGAACACCCCCTTTTTTTTTTTTTTTAATTTGTTTCCTGGAAGCAGTCTTTCCACATTCTACTTGTGTGGAATTTTCCTACATACTTGACATTAACCCTAATCCAATTTTACCTTACACATCAGCAAGATCAGAATTATCCAATGCTGAATGATATAATCTCCTCCAAATTTTATTATAGTGGACTCCCAAAGCCTCCTCAGGTTAAATAAGCACAGTCACATGATGAAGATTATTATCTTCCCCAACCACTTGTTTCCTTCACTGGGGACTGTAGCTTGCCTGTCTAATTCCAAATGAGGTAACAAACAATGTCCACAACTGAAAACTTAATGAATCTCATCATAAATCAATAAAGAAACTTTTGTGAGGAAAAAGATACCTTTGTTTTCATTTTATGGAGAGAAGGAAAGGACAGAGAACAATGAGTGAACAGTGACCTTTAGGAGATTTCCAGTTCAGCCAGGAACTGAATTTAATCCCTCGTAACCTGGTTTCCTGCCTCAGCCACCAGCCCCTGTATTTCCCCAGACCTCTGCTCTTTTTCTCAGCAATAACAATTAAGAAAAACACAAAAATCACTTAATTAATCTCCACAGAATTTGTTGTTGTTGAGGAGGGTATGAGGGAAACGAAATCAGACAAGAAAGAGTGTAAGTGGAAGAAAGAAAAGCACAGTAACGAAAAGTTTCAGGCAGTGGTTTAAGCTCTGGGGAACCCAGGTTAAGTCACTGCTTGGCCTAATTTGCAGTAACTTGAGGTGAAAAACTCTTCAGGCAAAACGAATACTCGTGATTATGACCTCCTCTGCTTTCAGGATAGACATACTTGTATTTGGGGAAAACCTGTGAAAGTGTGGTTCTCATCCCAGTGCAGAGTAAAAGGAATGAGGGAGGTGACAGGGGACCACAGATAGTTTCTATAGCATGAAATTGTCATCGTCCATTCTTATCATTGGTGATGTGCTCTGCTACCAAAGAAAGGATGAGTTTGCAGCAGCTCCCACATGGATTTACGAAGCTTCTACTAGGTCATCTGCTGCTCTCAGCTGCAGATACATTTTGCAGTGACAGCCAAATAAAGGTCATCTGTCAGAGCGCAATGAGGGTGGGGGTGATTACTGGGCCTTGATTCCTACCGTAATACAAATAAAGAATATTAATAAGCTAAATTACTTTCTGAGTGCTTTTACTGTAGCTTTGCAAGAAAAAGAAATCCCACTAGATTGTGGAGGTATTTCACTAACGGTTAATGAATATTTATTATTTTTGAAGAAGAAAAAAAACTATGCAAGGATGCCACATAGCCCTCAGTGAATAAATGGTTTACCCTTGCATTTTCCTTCCTGTCAACTGCCTCCATCATGGTCTGAAAGAAATATTCCCCCTTTTTATTCCAGATGCACAGATGATATTCCTTCTGTTTGGAAAAGCCTGCAGTAAACCAAATCCTGCGATAAACCTGGTGAAAATTCCCAAAGGTCCCATTCTGTATTTGTACCATTAGAGACTGAGGACACTTGAAGGCAAAGGTGTCATTTTCAGTGATTCATCAGATCTATAGGAAGGTAGGGGCAAAACGATCTTTGGTCTATAGGCAGCTTCAGGAATAATCCCCCAGAAGTTATCAAATGAGCAGAACTCTCCAGAAGGCTCTCTTATAAATATTTTAGCAGAACAAGAAGAGTTGGCGACCCTTGATACATTTTCTTGGAACTAATAAACTGTCAAAAGTCTTTTCTTTCTCCCTTTACTTGGAATTAGGTTTCCAACTTCTAGTGACTCAATCTTTCCTGAGAATAGTCTTTTCTTACTGAGTCTGGATTGTCTCCTTACATTGGATTTAAGACCTGATGGTATTGGGGG
>VXBO01006062.1:1009975-1043154 GCA_013400135.1 Rhinoptilus africanus | reverse complement strand
TGATCCAAAGCCACTGAAATCAATAGGAGCATTTCCACTGAGCTGGCCTTGGATGAAGCTCCTGGTACAGAAAGCAAGAAATCAAAGCTCCTTTATCTGTATTCATTGCACATACAAAAATAAAGGAGCATCATCCTGTACTCAAAGGATCTTGACCTTGAATGAGCTACTGTAAGTTCTCATGTAGAATCCTGGTAAATCTAATAAAAAATTTTGAAAACTTTATTTTCAAACTTTTTACTCGTAACACTTTGAAAACAATTTTCTTAAAATGCTTTTAATCCATTGTCCACTAACAACAGAACCACTAGTCAACAATTCAGACTCTCCTATATTCAAGTACCTTTTTACTGTATATGTTGTGTTGTTCTAAAAATCAAGTAAGCCACCAAGTTAATACAGTAAAACTAGGTTATATTCCACATATGGAAAATATAGAATATGTCTGAAATATTAGAAAATAAATATAATTTTTAAATTTAATTTAGTGAACAATTATTAGAATCCATAATTGCAATATGCAAACAAAGAAACTACAAAGGAATTATTGCACAGTAAGGAGTTTTCAAGTAGATATTGGAAATTTCTTTCTGAAGTAGTGAAAATATAATGGTCATGAATACAATCAATTAAGAACCAGTCTAATGATTTTTTTAAAAAGATTTTTTTAATTAGAACATGAAAAAAAATACACACAAAATTAACATCAGAATCCAGAACTTTAAGTAAGTTATATTAGTCCAAATTTGGGTTATCTAGTGATTTATAGGTTATTCCCTCATTCCCTCAAGAACTTACTTACACTCTAAAAAGCCAAAACAAACAGAAGCAACAGAAAGTAGTGAAATAGCAGAAAGAGAAACAACAAATAAGAGGCACAGTGAAGTAAAACTGGCCTCATTCTGGTCATGGTGAATTCCAATGTTACACTGCTGATTCTGATTTATATTTCAAAGGTATCAAATGACTTGTCCAAGACTAAGGCTGAGTAGACTAGTGTGATAAAACAGGTTAAGATTTCAAGATAAGCTTGGAAATAAAAATCGAAAAGTTAAAATTAATCTTTAAATATCTTTAGTAGGACAAACTCCACTTACTTTTGGATCTTTCTTCAACCTTTTGGCTGCAATTAATGACAAAGACAGTTAAGAATTTTTCATGTCATTAAGACTTCAATAATCATTTGTAGGCTACAATTACAGGATTTTTTTTTTAAAGATTAGATTATTTTCCTCTTCCATGCTTCACAGATTAATTTAGCCTTCCATGAAGAACCCTCTTCTTTCAAAATGTCTTGTCTTTCCACTCTTGATTATTAGTGGGATCAAGGCAGTGCGTTGGAAGAAATATTAACTGATTATAAACAACAAAGAAAGAAAGAAAAAAGCACTGTTTGCAGTGAATAATTTGTGATTGAGACACCGTAATTTTCACTCATTGTGTCACAAGGTCCCAAAGTGCTGTTTACTCCCAATGTAAACCTTGGGGAGTCTCCAGATCAATAATATTTAACAATTACAGCATTTGAGGGATTTGCTGTAAAGAGATAAAACCAAAACCAATTCTTTGAAATGTAATCACTATTATCAAAATATGACATAGAAAAACCCCAAAACCGTAATACGCAAAGTTAATTATTTTTCAACCTCTCATCATATTTTTGAATTGCATGCACCTTCAGATATTAGTTGACTTCATATGTGACGTAGTGGAAGTAGAAGAGCAAGCACACTAGTACAGGTCTCATAGAAGAAGGTATACATTGAATAATGGACCTGATTAGGTTTATAACCTGAGGGCTAGAGACAATTTAGCACAGCACAATGACACTGTGCAATGTTTCGATACTTAAACTGGCATTTGTGCATCTTATAGAAACAACGTCTTCCTTCGCACTGCATTTTACTATAGTAAAAATTCCACAAATCCCTATGGTTAAATGAACCTATGATGCACACTCATAAATAACATTTCCCCACATGATTCAGAGGGGCACTATACCATGCTCACAAATCTATCCTCAGCCTGGTGGGACTAAATTCCCTAGTTTCCCTCCTTGGTCTGTGAATGTAGACAAGTGCATTTGGTAGCATTTTAAGACTTGTCCAAGTCAATGAGTCTAGACCTATCTCTGTGTCAAAAATGCTCCAAAGAAATTTCCTCTTGATGAATCCATATTTACACTTTTCTTCTTCCTCTCTCAATTTAGAAAAAAAAAGGATGGAGTGTGGTACAGATTGCAGGGAGAACTTCAAAGGCAGTAAGCGTGTAGAGCTCTTTCACAAAATTCTTCTATTGGACTAGAGACTGATGTCTCATTTTAAAGCTGACGGGCCAATTTTTAAGCTAAATTAATTCAATCTGTTACAGAATAATACATATGTGACCATAAATTTTCTTCTTTCAGATACTTGAATGATGAAACTCTGTTCAAATACATGTAAAAAAAAAAATTCTAAAATTTGCAGCAAAGCAAATTGAAGAACGTACAGCCAGATTAAAAACATTTTTAAATTTTAAAAGTTAATGTGGTTCACTTTCTAGCTGTGTCCTCCAGGAACCACATCTCAAAGATGCAGATGGAAAAACTTCAGAAGCAGAAATATTGTTTTCCAGAAAAAGATGTTTATGTGGTTAAGTATTTCTATTTTACTTCAATAAAAATGGTCTTACAAAGCTTCAGCCTTTCACTCTGTATTTTAGGTATCTGTTCCCCAATTGATCACTAACCCTACCAGGAATACTGCATGCGGTAAAGGCCATAGATTTTAAGAGAATATTCGAAAGTTGGAGAGTTCAGGAACTGAAGAAAATTACTCTAAATCTAGACAAAGTTTTTCCAAAGGACAAATGAGGTTACATTCATTAGAAAAGCTGAGAGGTAACTTAATTACAGTCAATACAAGGGAGAATATTCCCAAATAGTTAGCAGGTCTTCACTTAAAGACATAAGCAGCAGATATACCTAGAAGTAGAATATAACTGAGTACAAATGAGAAAGAAGGAACTGGGTGGTGGGAGGAGAATTAACAGGGTACTTATGGATCTAGATATGAAGTGACAGATTCTCAATCTCATAATAGATTTGGATAAAAACTGGAGAATTTTAGGAACTACTGTCTGAACAAAATCCAATTAAGAGAGGTCTATTCTAGGCAAAAGACGAGATAAAGTTGTTAGTGTTATACAAGTGAAACTATACAATTAAGTAGCATCTTCTTTGTTAGCCCAGTGACTTAATTAAATAACTTTTTATTTTGATAATTTGTTTGACAAACTATTGCAATGACATTAAGAAGAATAGCTTTGGAGGAAAATTGTGCAGCAAAACAATAAAAAACCTCTTTGCAAATGCCCAGTACTTCAAAAACAATGGAAACATATGGATAGAGGGTATATAAAATATACTGTACTTATATATACACAGAAGTGTTTTCTATATCAACTGTGTGTCCAGAGCTTTTTAAATTATCAATCCTTTACAGTATATATTTGTTTTAAAATGAGGTGATAAATTTGTGGATTGCGTTTGAGAAATATCACAGCAGTTGATTTAACAAGGGTGGGCACTGTCATGAAGAACAAAATGCTCTTATATGTGGGCAGGAAATGAACCAGATTAAAAAAAAAAAAAAAAGTTGTTATGATTCTTGGTGATTCATATCCTTCTTTATAACAAGAAATAAATAAATAGAAGATAGTAAATAAAAACCTTGATAAATATTCCTACCCTTCTTTGCTTTACCACAAGCTTGTTATGATTAAGTATTTGTATTTTTTTTGCTTCTCCGTAAACTTGTTATTATCTAAAACACACCCTTTCCATAATCCTGAACACATAGTTGCCAAATGCTATGTCAGCCTCTGAAGATCATCACTTGGAGACAGCAATTTTTCATTTACAAATCTGTACCAAATAATGGAGGCACAAATATGTGGGTTTTTATTTTTTGTTGTTTTCCAAGTGAAACAGGGGTCACACTGATACTCACAGACAACTCAAAGCCTTTTCTTAATTTGACATGTTGCAGGATGTCCTAGAGTGAATTACAATTTTATGTCCGTTCTGCCCATTTACATTTATGATTACTGTTTGAGGTTTTAGTGCATTTTTCTTTCAGTGATTGTCTATTGTCATATAAAGCATACAGTTAAATAGTTTTATGGACTCTTATTTCTCATGTAAAAATATAGATGTACTGTTCCATGCCAATTAAAAATAGTAAAGCAATTTTACGTTCTAAAATCCAAAATTGCATACATGACTTATAGAAAACATTTTAAATATGCACAAATTGTCATGTATCCATATGACATTTTCTATTAAAGATGTCACTTCCATTATTTTTTATTTTGACTGAGTGGTGATCTTCAGTTTGAGTACCCCGTCTCTGATTATAATGGATGATCTTACTTTAAATGAAAATTTGCTTCTGTCATACAGAAATCTACTATTATTACATTCTATTGAAATAATTTATTAACTTCAAGAATATTAAATGAAGACATAGTGGGTATGGAAAATCTGGTTTTTTAATTCTAGTTTAAGTTCTTTGTTCAGTTATTCAGAAGTGTCGTTAGCTACGCTGGAAAATAGCTGCTCAAAGCTTGCAGAGAAAAAAAGATAAGAAACTATTTTATATGTGTGTGAATGTTTCACTAAGGTTTCTTTTGGATTTATTTTGGATTACTATTGATTTCTTAGAAATTAAAATTAGTTGTTCCAAATTATTAAAAAACTGAGCACTCCTCAGACTAACTAAAAGTCAGCAACGATTTAAAGTACACTAGTTTTGTAAACAATTTTATATTCATTATGTTACAAACCATATGTACAAGTTCTTTGTTTTCATATTATAGTTCTCCTACTGGAAGTAAAAAACTGCGTAAGTCCAGCCTCCAACTCTGCCTCCTCCTCAGTTCTATTGACAGACTGCTATTAGGTCTCTCTGAATCCACCTCTTCTCCTGCTAAGCCAGTCCCTCAGCCCTTCCTCTCAGGGCAAGTGCTCCAGACCCCAATCATCTTGGCTGGAGTTTACCAAAGTTTTTCCTGTAAACTGCAGCCAAGTTTTCTTGTAGAGTGAGACCCAAACTGCACGTAGTACCTAAGTGTGGGCTAAGGAATGCCATGTATAGGGGGATAATAACTTTTCCCAACCTACTGGCTCTGCTCCAGTAAATACAGCCTTGGCTGTTGATGACCTCTGCTGCCAAGAAACACTGTTGGCTCATGTTCCCATTGCTGCCTTCTCAAGGGTCCCAGGGTCTTTGCCACAGAGCTTCTCCCCAGCTAGTCAGTCCCTTGCCTGCATTGGTTCAAGGGACTCTTCCTTTCCGGGTGCACGGCTCTGCATTTGCCCTTCTTAAATTTCATAAAGTTCCCGTCAGCCCATTCTTCCAGCCTCTGAACAGCAGCCCTGCCCTGGTCCCCCTCCAAGTTTGGTGTCACTTGCAAACTTAATGCAAACTTAACTTGATGACACTCCGAATTAAAATTTAATAATAAAAAAAAGATGTTTCATTCCTCTTTTAAGTAGCATGGTTATTTTTCATGTGCGTAAACCATATTATGGAGTAGGGATGCATTAGCCCACCCTAAGGTTTTTCCATAAACTGTGCTCCCAGCTGTTTTATGTTCTTTTCTTCATGTTGCTTCTTCAAATGATGTTATGGGACTACAGAAGCTACAAATGTAATTTAGTTTTGTGGCATTTCCACACAGATGTGGAGCCATCGGTTGTTAAACTAACCTTTTCAAGAAAAGTTTTCTACTGATTAAAAACAACTAAGTAAAAAGAGAAGATATTGATACTGTTATTTAAGAACTAACGCGTTTAGCATAATTCAGCCACTCCAGGGAGAACTGCTAATAAAGGAATCTTCTTCAGAATGAATGGTCATGGGAGCCTATAAAGAACTTTGAAATTCTACCTTTTCAAAAAAAGAAATACTATTTTATACTTATTTCCAAAGGTCTTCATAACAGTAGACTTGAAAAAATGAGAAGACAGAATATAGCAAATTTCAGGTCACTAATTAGAGTTTATTTCAATGCTGTCCCTGCTGAATTGTGCAAGGAAAAGGAGTGTGACTTTAAATATCATTTATATGAATGTAAATTAGAAACAACTCCACAGAAATCTAGTTATGACAATATTCAGAAAGTAAGTGTTCATGAATCTAATTTATCACAGATATAAATTATTGCAACTAAGAACTGTACCTATTAATGTTCAGCAATAATAACAAACAGAAAAACTCTTTGTAATTATTAAAATGCATAAATTTTAGATGTAGCAAACCTAAGAAATATTCATGTTATTTCAAAGGAAAGAAAGAAATGTAATAAATGATTGCGAAGTAAACTCATACCAAATGACAAATTGGCAGATCACAGTATCAAGTTATACAACACAGGAGGAAAAATATCTCATTATGCAGCCACTGTTATACAAAAAATACTTCTTTTCTCTCAATATATCTACATGAAAAAACATTATCTACACAGTTACCTGCAGAAATAAGAACTTGAGAAAAGTAAAACCTCTACAAATAAAAGATTTGTCCTTCAGCAGTCAATTTGAAAATTCCAGGAGGACTGAACCGAGTTTAAATAATAACCTAATGAAACTTCTCCATTTTTCTTAAAGGAAAAAAAATAGCTTTATCTGTAAGCAAGCTTTGTCATCATAGTCAATTTGTTTAATTAATCTTCAGTTTTTAGCCGGGATGGGAGGAGACAGAAACTGGTGATACTACTCTCTTTAAAAAAAAAAAAAAAAAGGAATTTTCCATTGCTCTGCAAAAATCAGGAAAAAAGTGCATCTGTACTCACTATAGGACATATTTTTCATTTTCTTTTCTTAACCTGGGCTCATTTTTTATCATGAATAAAAGAAAACATAACAATTAGTGTAGAACATCTGCTCTCAGGAATAAGGAAAGATACCAGAGGGAGAAATCTTGAATCCTTAAAAGATTTTTGACTGAGACATCAAATAGAAAGAAAAAGAAGTTTTAAATTCAGAGTCATCCTCATTCTTTCCCAGTTCCTAATAGCATCTTCAGTTCACAGGTTTGTACTACCCTAACCAATCTTCCAGTATCTCCCATTTTCTCATCAACAAAGAAACAAAAATTTTGTTTTCTTCCTTTTTTTAACAAACTTTATAGCTGAAACCAATCCAATGTCACAATAAAGTCCCAATTGGGTAGAGCCCAACACCCCAGTTGCAGTGTTTTCAAAGTATCCTTTCATTGTTTTTTTTTGTTTTTGTAACGCCTGGACCACAACATTTTAACTTTCAGAGAAGTATGTGTGATTGATTAAAAAATATTTCTTTCTCCGGCACATGTTCAGCTTCCTCCTAAATCAGGATCTGCTGACCCTTCATGTGTAATGCCATATCCATCAAACAGCAGACAGCTTTGAGCTTGAATAACGTGGATTTTTTTTTTTTCTTTTGACTCCTGATTGAAGTCTTTTTCTGTTAAGTCTGTTTCTTAAATATACATCAGGGAAAAAGAAGTCTCCCTAGAACCTCACTAGTGACAAAAGTTTTTAGGATACAACCACTTAGATTGTAAAGTCACGTAGAGGGGCTGAATATATTATGAGAGGCTGTAAATTACAATAAAAAAGCATGTCATTATATGACTTTTAATGAAGATTAATAATAAATCCTAGAGGCCCACTTGCCACATCTGAGTTTAAAGTGAACAGCACAACATGGATGAATATCAATAACAATAAAATTACATTAATCAGAATTTTTCAGCTACTGATCACTGTCAATAATAATAATCTTATGCTCCTCTTCTCTCTCATTCTAACTTTTGACCTTCCATAATAACAATTTTCTATTTGAAATTTACAGTGCTAGACAATTCTCTAAAATAAGAGGTGAAAGTTATGTTACTAAAACAAATCGTTTCATCCCAAGTTTAATGGAACATCAGATTAAGCAGAGATGAATCAAAGATGAGGACAAGGTATGACAGCATTGGTTTACCTTATGTGGTAGTGAGTAAAATGGATGTTTAATTATGTGTGTTCCATTCTTCAACTTTTACACACAGCTCATTTGTACCTGTTTATACACATAACTTCTTCAGGGAAAAAACAAGTTGAATACTGAGTTTTGTCGGTATTGGTGGGAAAATATCTCTTAGAATTTTGAACACAAAAGGAAATGTCAGCTCATTCCAAGTAAAACAAATTGACTTTTTAGCATCAGCCTGTAGAAAATAGAGGAAAACTCCCTAAGGTTGGATTTTGTTGCAGTGTTGTGGTCAGTACATATATGTATATTATTCCCCAAGCTTGTTTGCTGCAGATTACTGATTGATGACATCTATTTTTTTCTTTTTTTGCTTTGATAATGAAATATATTAGAAGAAAGGTATAAACTGAGAAAAGTTCTGTAAAGTTTCTCCTGTAATCTTTACTACAGGAATTCTCTTGAGAAAAGGAAAGTGAATAAATCATCCAGAAAGTAAACACTGGGTAATGTACAATAACAAATGACAGAGTAATTTGGCAAGTACATGAAGGGCCAAACTTCAGATTCCTCCACTCTCTGAGTTTGACAATGAATACAGTCATGCTGTATTTTTCCGAACAGAGATAAAGTGGCTGACTTAAAAGTAGTCAGGATAGCTCCTATGCCAACAACTTGGCATTATAAGGATAGCATTCACCACTGCAACTAGAGAAATTAAGGGAAATTCTCTTTGTTTAGGCAGCTCTGAACTAGCTCAGTAGCCCCTTTAATCGCTTTTCAAGCTAAAATCTACGTTCTTTACTGCAATGCAGTGTAGAGATAGATACTATTGTCACTGAAAATGTGCCAGCTTGAGTGTTGGAGCAGTTTAGTTGCTGTACACTCCACAGCAGTTAATTGACCCTTCTGAAAAGCAAAATGGCTCATCCAAAGCTTCACCCCACTGCAGTTGTACTGTTCCTGGCACTCAAAGCCAGTCATTCTGTATCAATTCAGAAATTCATCCTCTGGATCACTGCATTCAGCACACAGTCTGCCCAGATTTACTATTGTTTTGGGGCTTCCTGAAAATCCAGTTCCCAATATTTCCCAATATGTTCGTTAATAGGAGAATCTGCAAGATTGAGACATAATCTGCCTTGTGTGCTCCACACAAAATATTGGGGGGGGGGGAAGGGGGGGCAGAAAAAGAAAAAAGCCTTAAAAAGCACATAGCCTGCACTGATTTAAAAAAAACCCAAAAAATAAAAGAAAAAGGAACAAAAAAACCTCTACCGTTTAAAGAAAATTTTTAACTGATTTATGTAATTTTCTTGGTTTGAATTTTTACTTTCTACATCCTATGCATTATCACTCAGGACCTTTTCATCTTTCATGAAGTGTAGATGCATAATTGATCTGCTATATATATATTACCCCTTAATATCAAATTAACTTACCTAAGCAAGTGACTCTTTATCTTCTCCTAACGGAATGAAGATTGCTTGGAGTATCATCATTACTTTGCCTATCCTGTTTCCACATCAGAACACATTCACTTGAAAGTTCAATAGATAAGATCCTGAATTCTATTCATTTTATCAAAAAGAGGCTTCAGCATTCGGTGAGAAACAATAGATGCTACGTGGTTTAATTTTACTAGTTATAGAGATATTAAAAACAGAGAAGCATTTATTAAGCACACCACCAATACAGGCATTTCCTGTCTGCAGTCCAGTTCAGCAGGCCTTGGTTGTCTCAACAGAAGACATATTCAAACTAAAACAGAATTAAGCATTCAAAGCTTTTACTTTTAACACACTATGATGCCTTGTACTATCATAGTCCTATTATTTCTACATTAATATTATCCCATTTGTTATTTTGACCTGACAATTAATCTTATCTTGTGGTAGTGATCTAAACCTCTATGTAAAATATAATATACTTGAGTTATTGTGAGAGTTCAGCCCACTCTTCAGATACATGAGTCTCCATTGCCACTTGCCTTTTTTAATCTGCTACTGCATTTGAAGTCATATGCATAAGATACGCGGCGCAGTCTGTGCTTGTATCTTCAAAGCCAAGAGCAGGTTCTCAGACCATACCAGTATTTCAAAGAGATTATCAAGACCTTATTTACACAATACTGGACAGGAGTGGAAAATGTGGGATCTTAAACTCTTTCTCCCTCCTTTCATCTCACTTTCTTCATTCACAGAACCACAAAATCACAGAATCACAGGGTTGGAAGGGACCTCTGGAGATCATCTAGTCCAACCCCCCTGCCAGAACAGGGTCACCTTAGAGCAGGTTGCACAGGAACCCATCCAGGCGGGTTTTGAATGTCTCCAGAGGTGGAAACTCCACCACCTCCCTGGGCAGCCTGTGCCAGGGCTCTGCCACCCTCAGAGTAAAGAAGTTCCTCCTCATGTTTAGGTGGAACTTCCTGTGCTTAAGTTTGTGCCCGTTACCTCTTGTCCTGTCCCTGGGCACCACTGAAAAGAGCCTGGCCCCATCCTCCTGACACCCACCCTTTAAGTATTTATAAGTGTTGATAAGGTCCCCCTTTGCAATAATTGAAAAGAGAATGGTTTTTATTTTAGAAATTATTAAAATTGCAACAATGTTTTGGAACATTCAAAAACTGGTTGCTTTCCTAGTTCACTTTGTAAAGGACATGCTGCCGACTCACTCATATCACATATTAAGTTCACATTAACTGCAAATGCACCATATTTTATGCTAAGTGCTGAAATGGTGCATCACGTCCTAGCAGCTGGCACATAGCTATGTGATTTCCTTTTTCTTCGCTTAGGATTGCAAGTTGAAGTGAGTGAAGTTACTAAATCATACAAAAAAATTAAAATCATTGTTTTCAAGGAGACACTGAATCATATCTATGGTATTGTACAATGGTAGAGGAAAAAACCAAACTCACTCAGCAGTAAGGAGCAGGAATAGTATTTTTATCAAGTGACAGATGTTAGTCTTATCATTATGTACGTCCTCAAAAGATACTAAAGTGCAATATTGGTAAGTGTAAAAAAAAAAAAATCAGAATAGAAAAATCGTGTAGAAACTCATTTTTTATTGTCCTGTAAAGAAAGCTATTTTCTAGGCTCATCTTTCATGCTCTGATATGGTTTCATCACGGAGGACTGAACTTTAACATCAGTTTCCCTTCCCTATCACCATTCCTGGATGACACATTCAGGAAGGAATAGTCTCAGTCAATTGTAGCATTGGAGGATTCAAGGAGTGGTAGTAGTCAGCTATTTCAATATGACCTCCAATGATTTGAAATGAGATTTAATGATTCACTCTACTTCTCTATCTGAGCTAGACAAAAACGCTCTGAAAACTATAGAGGCACTGGTCCCATTTCCAGTTTACTGGATCAAGTAACTGGAAAGGCTTTATAAAGAGCATATCCTGTCCCCTCAGTTAGCTCAGACTTGTTGAAGCATAAACTTGCTCTGAATATAGAGTGGAAATTTTGATTATATCTTGTTAGATGTACACAGTGGTGAAAGTGAAAATGTGTTGGTCATCTTCAGTTATTTAGCAAGTCACATTTTGCTATTAATACGTTTAGTAATAAACATATTTTAAAATTCATAGGGAAAGCTGGATGAGTTTAAGGCATTGTCATGGGATGGTTATACCTTCTTGTTAAAAAACCACATAGGCAGAGAGATCCCAAACACCTATTGAAAGTAAATGCCACGGCACACCGTGAAACACTGATGCTAAGGAAACATTCTACTGCTGGGATTTAATTTCTGCTGTATCAAATCATGCATGTAGATTTAATAATTTTCACTAATGGATCTTGGTTCAGTAGAAATAAATTGCTTAACGTAGTAGTGTTGAAATGCAGCATTTGGTTTGGTTAAGGGAACAATATTCTTTTATCATCCAGCCACAGAATAACCTCATAAGAAAAGATATGTCGTCACTGATCAAAGAATTAGTGTTATCAGTAAGTAAAATGTAGCTCCTCTGTGAATCAAAAACTGGTTTAGATTGCACTTTTATCCACTTTTAATCTAAATGGCTCTCATTGTACATGGCTCCTTTACTGAAATTTCATTTCTGCATCAGTGCCTCACAGATTCTGCCTCACAGAGGCGTCTGAGGGGGGACCTAATTAACACTTATAAATACTTGAAGGGTGGGTGTCAGGAGGATGGGGCCAGGCTCTTTTCAGTGGTGCCCAGTGATAGGACAAGGGGTAATGGGCACAAACTTGAGCATAGGAAGTTCCACCTAAACATGAGGAGGAACTTCTTTACCTTGAGAGTGGCAGAGCACTGGAACAAGCTGCCCAGGGAGGTGGTGGAGTCTCCGTCTCTGGAGACATTCAAACCCCACCTGGACGCGTTCCTGTGCAACCTGCTCTAAGGTGGCCCTGCTCTGGCAGGGGGGTTGGACTAGATGATCTCCAGAGGTCCCTTCCAACCCTATGATTCTATGATTCTATGATTCTGACTGACTTGTAGACCCTTCACATGTGTTGTTGTCCCACACACATAAGACTCCAAACCACAACGGAATTCATGTTCAATCTATCAGTCATTAAAACTATGCTAAACTCAAAATATCAGCTCTAAAGCTTTTGGAATTTACAGTTCTTAATCCTATTTTATTCCAACTAATTTAAAAAAAAAATTAAAAATAATTACATACAAATTGCTGCATAAAATGAAAAAGTAGAAATTTATATGTAAGCTAGGTGTTGAAACATGAAATCAAACCAACCTGGGGCAATCAGGTACTGCCAGTTGGTTGGTTGGTTGCTGGATTTTACTCAATTTAAAAATCGCATAAATCACATTTCAGTGTCAGAGAAAATAATACTTCCACTAAAAAAATAAAACATGAGAGATGGAACACAGAACAAAGGGTCGTTCACTTTTCAAAAGAGTCATCAAATTGTTTGTTTTGTATGTTTTGGAGTAAAACTGGGCTTTTTTCTTTTTCTTTTTTTTTTTTTTTTTGCCTAAACTTGTGCTAATCTTGGCTTTGATAACAAACCCTTCGGTATGTGTTCTCTTCTTATATCCCTCTTCCAACAGAGAGCTATTGAGACAGATCAAGTGAGCACAGAACAGGAGGAAACATCTTTATAATATTGACAATTACTTATTGAAAAAGCAGGTCCCTGGTTCTGATACAGATAAGGAAGATCATTACCGAAAGGGAAAGGGGAAGGAAAATTTCCCTGACAGCAGAAAATCACAAAATAAAACCCACTAAGCTCCATCATAAGCTTTCTTCTCAGACTGATCTTTCCCTTGAAATAAGGCTTTATCACTGCTGGTACAGCTGAATCAACCCTCAAAGACCCCAGTGAACTAACAAAACAATCTTTTAATTCATTCTCCTGGAATGCTGTAGGTACTTGCTTTGGATTTTTTGGGAGACTGTAGGCTAACTTTCCCTAATGAGGACCTGACCTGTAGATCCCTATAGCATTTTATGCCTGCTGACAGAATGAGAAATCAGAGAACTCTAATATGCTTTTCTTACAGATATGAAAGCCAATTTGTCTGGATCAACAAGGTTGTCCTCTGCCTTCTGAGCAATGTCAGACCTTGGTGGAATGACAACATGGGCAGGAGGAAAGGAACTCTGCCTTCATCACTATGTCATCAAGAGCACAGAGATATCATTACAGCTACGAAACCAAGAGAGTGATTTGTCCTAAAGGACAGGGAAGAGGCTAGAGAGGAAAAGGCCTAGAGGGCTCCTCATTTATTCACCCATTTACATGAATAGCTTCATTATCCCTTTTCCCACTTCCCTTAACAAAGCTCTTTCTTCCTGTGCTGCCTCAGTTGGTCTCTGCTGCAGCTGCAAGTCCTCACACCACGACCCAGCTTCTGCACACAATCTAATCACCTTGCAATGATGTCATCTGTGCTTCAACCGTCACCCCACCTTTCTCTCAAGACAGTAGCTCTGTTCTCCAGATCTTAAGGCCCTTTAAAGATACCACAGGGGAAGACTTCATGGAAGAAGAGCAGGTTTTCTTCACAGCATTTCTCAGTTCTTCAGAAATATTGTGAAAAATAATTCATGAAGCCACACAAAGCTTAAGCTACAACTGAACGTTAATACCTACAACAAACGGAATTATGCAGGTGGTAACAATAACTGGCAGTAACAGTAGCATACAAATATCTTAGGTAATTAATGTGATGAAAAAAATATACAAAGTGCAGATAACTCAATATTCCATTACAGTATCTGCGCATATAAAAATTCCTCTTATACTTTTTACATGTGAGAAGGGGAATATTCTGTTTTTCTTCCTTTCTCTTTCTATTCTTTCTTTGATTCTTTCTTTTTATTCTTCCTTTCTTCCTTCCTTTCCTTCTTTCTTTCTAGAGACTTCTGAAACCAGCAAGATTTTATGACTGCACCTGAGCTTTGCACAGTACAATATCATAAATCAATTTCTGTGTTCTCTCCATCATAGATAGCAGAGGGTTTCATTGCATTTACAACTTGCTGCAGTGATTATTATGGGGAAAAGAAAAAAGGAAAGAAGAAAAATATTACACCTGTGACTAGAGCAGATCTAACAATGGATATCTCATAATTTATTTAATGCATTTTGCAATACCTTTCAAAATATAATCCAATATATATCTTTGCAATTTTTCACTAAGATCTCAGTGTTCGAGAACCGTTGGAAAGCTAACCATCACTTCAGTTTCTGGAAAAGTTGTGGAACAACTCAGCCCAGCAAAATAATTCCAACCAAATACATCTGACACCTGGGAGTGAAAAAGGAAGCAAACATGATAGTGACAGAATTCACTGCAGGAAGCAAGAGTAACAATGATTCTGGCTCAAGCCAGAGGTGTTTTACTGTAATTGCTGCTAGATTAGCTAACATATACTCTTTTTCTATAATACAGCCTTGGGTAAAGCCTGGCTACCAGCTGGCTGACTTTAACACCTGAATGCAGAAAAGGTACAATTTCAGAAGTGACATTTCTGATCTATTTGCAGAACACATCACCTGCCACTTGCAACATTGCTTGGGAGGGGGATCCATTAGAAAAAGAAGCTTCAGAACAGACATAAGGAGCTTTTCTTTCTGCTTGCTGGCCTCTTTTCATCTTCTGTTCTTATGTTTCGGTAGGTATTTTTCCCACTTCTAGGCTTTACGCTATGGCAGTGGTGCTGAATACTGATGAGGCTTTGCTTAATGCATCTTCGGGCAATGCAGTACTCCTGATGGCAGCCTAAGCTTTCGATAGTCAGAGAGCATTCACTACAGCTTATAAAGAACCTCCAATTAGCGAGGATCTAGACATAAAAGATAATGGGAAAAAATACTTAATAAGCACTTAAAAAGAGGCCTCATGAGGGTAACAAGTCAAAAATACTAACACAGCATGATCATTTATGTATTTGAGGCATATGTACAGTCTGAAAGCTATATCTAAGGTTAATGTTTATCTTCTTTCACTTCAATTACAAAATTTGTTTCAATATCTCTAGTCTTACCATTCTTCTCTCTAAATAATCATACTTCATCTATCCTGTGTTTAGCTGGAACCTGCACAGTAACTCTGTATATTTTAGATTGAAGAATTCAAATTGATTACCTACCTATCTAGCAGTCCCAAAGCAAATTTTGTGTTCCAGTGCTATATAACTCCAAAAACAATTATAGCACCATGCAGACCTTGACAAGCACAAGTGATATTTCAATTATAGATGGGCAGAGTCTTCTGAAGTAAAAATCAAACCTGCTTGAAAAGTCATTTATTAAATATAGATCATATTGGTAGGATCACCATTTTGGAAGGTTTTTTTCCTTTTTTCTTAAACATTTATAGATATTGACTACTGCAGACAGTACACTTTCAAAATACAGAATTGATTCTTTTCACTATAAATAACATGGAAAAAAAATGCAAATCACCTCCGAAATCTTTCAAATTGAAATGCTTGAAAACATCCAAATATCTTGATATTAGAATACAAATACAGAGCTAGATTTTGAAGCTTAAACTCAGGTGTCTTGAGAATGAAATATATCTCTTCATAAGTAAAGAGGTTTTTAGGGAGAACTGTTATCAGTCCAATAAAGAAATAAGGTTTAGCCTATATAAGACAAAATGAACACAAATCAGAAGGTGACATATACTGTATTATGTACATTGCTTTCTAAATTATATCAAGAAATAAATGAAAACTAAAACTGGGGCTGTTTAAGTAGTGTTTCCAAATAAACTTGAACAATAAACTTACATCTCAATTCAGATCCAGACTTCTCTAAAGTCAAAATGGAAAAAATCCTTTTTTCAGTGGCAAGTATAGGTACAGTTTTGAAAAGGAATCAGAATTTCAGATTTTTCACCTCCAGTGGCCTCCATGTAATTGTAGACCCACATGAAGGCCCCTCCCAGATGATGCCATTACAGCAGGTGAATCTTCTTTTGATTGAATAAGTCAAAGCCATAGACTTCTTGCAGAGACTGCAATCAAGTTTCGTTCCCATCTGGTTTAGTATGAAGTAATGCAGACAAGGAATAACACAGTGTTCAGAGTTCTGTGCCTCAGCCACACTTGTCATCTCCAACAATGAGAATGTGCTGGGCTTCAGAAAAATTGTTAAAACTAATCTGGGATTACAAAACTAATTTCAATTGGATTAAAGAAAGATTTAGAAATGAGATCTCCAGGGAAATTTATTTCTTTAGCCCTGATAGTGTGAAGACTTGTACATATGCTCATCTTTACTTGTGCAAATAAACCAGCTATAGTCAACAGAATAATTCACAAAAAATGTATTTTAAACACATGCACCACAATTGTCAGGGCAGAAACCTCTGTAAAATAGTGCCAAACAATTCACTTGTTACATAGTTATTACTGCAGGGAAAAAGACATTCTATTCAACTGAATAGATTATTTATGAAAAATGATATGATGGATAGCTGAGTATTCTGCCTGAATCTATTCCATGGAATAAATCTCACCTGACTTGTTAATGTGGTGACAGCTATGAATCTCATTATTTTAAGTTCTGACTGCTGGACACAAGTTTTATCGCAATGACTGCCATGAGAAATATTTTTTTGAAAAAACAGTAGTAAAATCAGAAAACCCTACCTTAAAGCAAGATTACAGCAGTCCTATCTGTTCTTGGTAGATTTGCTCTCAACAGCTACTGTGGGTTTAGAGCACCTCTTTGTGGTGTGTTAGTGAGATGCTACTTATGAAAAGAAAACATGATAGGAAAACGTATTTCTTAGATAATTGCAGATAGTAACAAAAAAAAAGATAAATTGCTGGGAAAATATTAGTATTAATTGTTATACGTGATGGATAAGTTGTAATATGCAGAATAAATGGACAGTTCTACAGTCCTTCCTGTGTGCTTTTCCTGTAGTTTCTCTTGGCACTCTGTAGACTCTGTCCTAGCGCGTGAAAATTGATGCACTACATATTTAACATGTAAGTATATAATAATTGTATTTTCATAATGATCAAGGATATTATTGCTTTAAGAATACTTACTACAACTATCTCAAAAGCTATGGCGAGTTATATCTGCTATGACCAGGATGAAAATTTATCTGAATACTGTTGCATTAAAATTTTCCTAAATGCAACTAAATACATAAGTATGGTAACGTAAAATTTACATTTACCTAAATTCATTTCTATCCCTGACTCAGTTCTTTGCTGGCTATATTGTCTGCACCCTTTTTAATCGCAGAGAAACAAAAAGGTAAGTAAGGTTGGTACTGGGAAGAGGGAGTACACACCTTGCTTTCTCACAGGGATCATGAATTTCCCAGGGCTTCTCAGCTCACTCTGCAGGTCAGCTTCAAGGCAGCATAATTCTAGGATTTAGAGGGAAGATATTAAGGCAGAGATGTCTGTTTAGAGAGGACCTCAAGGAGTAATATTTAGTTATGCTGCATAAAAGCAGCGGTTCTTTATGAATCAGTGACACATATGAAAAGTGTTCTGTTATGGGAATCAGATGGAGTACCAGTAAGCTTGGATAACTGATATTTTAAGAGTGTGGTTTTTCAAGGGAGGAATTTCCTAAACAGAATCACTGTCAAATGTTTCCTTTAAAGTAAATGATAGATTAGTTTAGGAAAATGCAAATCTATTTTAAAGTATTACTGCTTTAATATAGAAGCTAAACTAACCCAGGTAAGGGGAAGAAAAAAAGGCTAGAGTTTAATCACAACGTATAAGCCATCACACCTAAATCCAAACTATAGCATCAGTATGAAATATCTCCCTAGTACTGCTTTCAGAGAACTGTCACTGGTCATTCCTTTGGCAAGACAAAATCTGGAAGGAGGATCAGCCTGTTCAGAGCGATGCAAGCATCAAGTACAGGTTTTTCCATAAAAATAGTATCTAACATAAAAAACACTAAAAAAATATTTTTGGATACAGGAACTCTCTGTCCTTGCCCTGGTAGTACCCGGGGGTGACTTTCTTCTTCGTATATGCTAAAGAATAAATCAGTCCTCAGAAGTAGGACTTTTATGTGTCATGAAACATTCCCACTGGGGATTCATGTACATTTTAATATAAATGAGAATCTATCATTTCTAAAGCTCAAAACCCCCATAATTGTCCCCCAACTAGAATATATGTATAATGCCTTTGTTAGTCTGTCAAGCCAATCTTAAGAATTTTTTTCCTATTATTGCAGAGGCCACTCTTGCAAGGATTATAACATACGACAAATATGGAAAGATAAGAGATTTTGGTATTTACTCTAAAGCTTAAGTCAGCTTTCCTGCCCTTTGAAGCATAATCTTCTTTTTGAATTGTATCCAAATAGCCAGACATCTTGTGTGAAAAATGTCTTACTATGCAAAGGTCTGTGCGGTGACCATAGAATTCAAAGGGTATTCTGTCCACTGGGAACTTTTAGAAAGAAAATGAGTCTTACTTCAGCTTAGTGTGGTTATTTGAAATTGGTCTGTAAGCCTTTTGCTAATTTTACTGAAAGTCATTTTATTTAGAAACAATGCTGTGGTCACGTTATATATTTTTAGCCTGACTAGCAAACTGAAGCTGCTGAAAGATAGTGTGCAAAGTCAAAATGGAAGACAGTGGGCTAGATCCTGAACTTTCTGTCATCCAGATCAGCTCATTATCTTCTTTTCTTGACAGAGTAGATAACTTTTAGAAGCAGAAAAGTTGAGCAATTATCTTCACTATGCCAAGGACCACAGTTTTCTGTGCTATATCAAATCCTCCAGCACTGTAGGATATCAGTGTTAAATGCAACGATTAGTAAAGATATCTTTCAAATACTGTACACAGTCTTTACTGTAGATGTATCTGAACGTTGCATAATAACATTCACTAGCAGATTTCAGATGTGTTAGAAAAAGTAGAAGGTAATCATAACAAATCAATTCACTAATTTGTTTCAGTTCTTTTTCCATTCAGGAATTATAGGTGATTTGACTTCAATTTTATAGAATTTATCATGATCTGTGGAATAGTGTTTGTGAATTATTCTAGATCTGTAACTCATTCACGAGCAAATAGTTGGAAGAATTATACATTCAAATTCCTTGGTTAAAGATGTGTCTGCTCCCTGTATGGGTGAGCCCAACTGCTAAAATTCAAGTAGTGCCAAAAGAACCCCAAACAGGCCCCAGATCAGTTGTACAGCTGCAAGACATACAAAGTGATTTCTAGAAAGAAAGGGAAAAAAAAAATAAAAAAGAGAAAGAAATGCAAGTGCATGCAAAAAAAACCTGTTCTGAAGAGCAAAATTACGATTTCTTCTCAGTATTTTTCCAAGCTGGCCTATTCCAAAACATCCAATATCTGCTGCCTGGTAAGATTAAAGCCGGTAAGCTTGAGGTTTGCACTGCCAACAGAGGTCTTTTCAGACTGATTCAAAATTAATCAAGAAACGACACAACATGGAAAACCATATAAAATAGTCTATTCCACATCTGGACGAGTGAATAACTGTTCTCTGGAGTACCTGAAATAATGGCCAAGAATGGGGATACCACTAGCTTCATCTATGACATACCAAAAAAAAAAAAAAAAGTATATTATTTCAGGAGTGGTATATACAAACCTTATCTATTCAGTATGATCTTGCCATCTTTGAAGGCAACATTAAGTCAAATGGGACTTCACAATGCTATGCTGACAATCCTTTTAGAAAGGTTGTCTCCTTTCAGAAACACAATAGAAAGAAGAAACACAGATATCCAGTGTCAACCGAGTTTGGGCAGCAATGTCTAATGCATTAACTCGGACGCAGGAGAAGTTGTTCTCTGGCAGTCATCATCCAAGCTAGACTACTTGCCCTCTTAAAAGCAGCCATATAAATGCCTAAGGAGAAGTAAAAGCACTACCTCTCATAAAGAGAAGTTTCAGCAGACTCTGTAATCTTGGATCAGGAACTAGGAGACTGTCTGCACTCTGCCTGGGCTAAACAAGTCCTCAAAACGAGAGCAAAACTACCGTTCTCGAAATTGTGGCCAAATTACAAATGCCAACGCAATGACTTTAGTATTAGATCTAGAGAGAATGCATCTCTGAGGAACATAAGTTTTCAAGTTTTATTCATTCTGCTTTGTATAGTGCCTTCTGCGGTAAATAGAACTGCAATTAATGTGAACAGATAGGCACAGACACAATTTAAAAAGAAATACAGCTGTATAGGGTTCTAGTCCCAGGAAGATTCTGGCAACTTTACTCAGTCCCGTTGAGTACTACAAGTCAGTTTTTAAAACTACAGAAGCATCTTCATTTTTATGCTCCTTATTTTTCTTTACTATTTGTGCTACTGAGAATCACATTCCTATCTAAAATGCGTGCAACATAGCTAACTTATCCTTGTGATGCTGTTTTTACCTTTTGGTTGTTCTAACTTAGATTATGAGCAAATTATTCACATGACCTTTTCATTATATCTGTTAAAACTCTTAGCTAATTATAAATTCACTGACAATATTGTTCAACATGGAAAGCTAAAGGTATTGTTCAGCTGATGATTTTGAATGCTAACAGTTGGAAGGAGCAGAGTCATGGAGATTTGATTGCTACCCTGTCTTTTAAGAAGTTGGTGCCAACGTCTACTGGAAAAGTAACTATGCCAATAGTGGGGCAGCAGTTAGGAGGCTTTGTTTGAATTGTTATGTACAGGTAAGATAAATGCAGAAAGTAATCAGAATTCTTTCCATAATTAATTAAACTTGTCTCAGCTAGACATGGCTTGGCATTCAGGTGGTTCTCAAAACTGGTTAGCACTCAACCAAGAAAGGTTATCTTCTGTGTATGAATAAACTGTAACTGTGTCTGTAAACAACACCTCACACTAATTGGGGATGAATATATGATATTTTGCAGGTTTTTCCAGGCACTTCTTTTGTATCTGATCAGTTGTATCAGGCTGTTAATAAATACACAGCCTCAGAGGATGAAAAAGGATGACTGAGTCCTTGCATGCCAACAGCTTTCCATAGGCAAAGCTGTGATTAACTTTTTCGTTATTCTACAAAACTTCTGGCTTTTCCTGGTGGGACCTGGCACCCTCTTTGGCTCTCACTGGTCTGATTCAGGACATTTGACAATATAAGAAAGCTCATAATTTTGGAGTTTTTGTAGCTCCTATTGAGATCAGCACAGCTGGATAAAACAATGATTGTCTTTATAGGGGAAAGTTTAAACCAACTGTGACCTATCTCTACAACACAAAAAGCAGATACACAATACATGACATCTCCTGAAAAATGGCATAGGTAAGAAAATTATATCAAATATGCAGTTATTTGTTGATATATTCCCAAAACATATTAAGAAGGAAGACGTTTCTCAACCACCACCGCAGGAGTTCTTAAAACTTCTAAGGAAAAGATATCTTTATTTCTTTAATTTATCTTAGAATACTACTAAACTTTTATTTAATGTTTATAGCTCAGTAGGTACATTTTTGTCCATTTGAAATCAATTTCAGTTTGGTAGACTCAAATATTTTGCATCAGTAAGCTAATACTGAAGTGTAATCTTCTGCTTATTTGAAGGAATATGCTCTACATTTACAACTTCAAACTGGTATTTTGAAGTCCTATATAATGGAATAATAGACAACGATACACTTTTGGCACTGTGTAATTACATTCTGAGGAAAATATTGGCTTTTCCAATATATGCTTTTCCATATTGGCTGAGAACTTGAATTTTCACTTTATACAAGTCTCTATTTCCAGTGTTCATGTGCCTATCCACTGCCTTTCTGTGGAGGGAAATTAATTTTTGAATATTCTGAAACTCCTTATGTTGCCACCTGTTGCTTTGTCTGCATATTATTTTAGTTTCAGTAAAAGAATTACAAGTATATTTCTAGATATAAATATATAAAAATAAAGGTGTAGTTTTATTTTTGCAACTAAAGAAAAAATTTGTATTAAAAATAAATATTGTTCTTAATTTTTGTAAATAAAGATAGCTCATAAAAAACACTGCAAATGTTTAAGTGATCATTTTAATCAAAAGCAAATTGTCAAGATGGATTGTACACCTGTGTGTATGTTGGAAGATTGCTTTATCAAAACTACAATCTTAATTTTGGGGAAGACTAAAAATCCTTTAAAATTATATTTCAAATGAGAATGTCTATGCAAATGCATAGCCTCTTTCTTTTGAATACTCTTCTCAGTTTTTTTGAGGAAGGGAAAAGTGATCATACACCATGTCTGTATTTTGTCATCAGAATTCAAAGGTTTTTTTCTTATATTTATTGTAATTAAGTATAATGAGTTATGATATGTTTATGTTAATATGCAACATGCTTTGGGAGTCCCTTACTATGCACCATACAGTTATTTTGAATGGTCTATCATGTTCATGGCTTTTTCCCGTGGTTGAAATCGATGACTGTTTTGGGGAATCTAGTAATTTTGTAGATGTGAGGCTAGTTAATCGAGCAGCCTTTAGTGATTTCACTTAATTTTTGTTGTATCAATGTATCCGTATTTATTTATTAAAGCACTAATTGTAAAATATGAAGTAATTGTATTGTTTAGCCAATACTGAGCTGGCAGCTAAATCGCACGCCCTTCTGTGAGTGCAGAAACACTTCTCCCTCATCTCTTCTCTCTACATGCCTCTACTATTCCCCTCCAGGTCACGATACTCTCCACTTACATCCATGGCTGCATTTATTCTGGTTCAGATGGCCACTTCACTGCATTTGGTCTGATTCTTTGAGCAGCAAGGTAGCTGCAACCATAATCAGTGTATTTTTTGGTCTGGTTACTGCCCCCGTCCCTTGTCCCCAACCCCCTCCCATGCACGCTTGTACTCATTCCTGGCAGGGTTTCCATAAGGTTAATTGCAATGTTAAAACGGAGGCAATAAGAAAGCCTTCATAGCAGTAAAGAGCCAGAATCACTATTCTTTCAGCATCCACTAAAACGACGAACCCAGCAGCCCACTGCTTTCCCCTGTCGGCACTAGATGACAGCATGTATCGGTACTGCATTGCATGAGGAGCAGGCTCCCTTATAAATAAAACCGCAGCAAGACTTCCACTGAAGATTTTAATTGAGAAGCAAAAGTCTTCATTATGAATTAACTCCATGTCCATTAGTTTCAAAACCCTCATTGTCTTTCTAGAGAAAGCTTAAGCCCCAACTCTGAATATCAAGCCCACTCTCCCACTATCGAAGGCAGTCACATCCATAATGCTATTCCAACCAGACAAGTACTCTTTTTCTTCCGTGACTGCTCAAGAAAGGTCTTTCCTTACTGTCTTTTGTATATACAGAACTTGTTTCTGATAATGCACTTAAATGCCTTTTTATTGCTAACCGAATGAAAATTAATGTCACAATAAACCAAGTACCCCACGAACAGGAAACAGTAAGATACAAAGATGAACATGGAAAATACATAGAACTGAAATGGTCTAAGGCTGAGTTATCTGTCTGGTCAGATTATTTTCTGTACCATTCCAGTGCTCTTCTTATTTTGAACAGACAGTGAAGAGTGGTTGAAGCTGATCTCTTTCATCAAAGACACTTAATTTCCTTCACTGTAAGACAAATATTCCTGCTTGTGCTCAAATTCAGAAATGAAAATCAGTTCCCACAAGGGAATATTGCAAGAGAAGACCAGCAGGTGATCCCGTTACATCATGTAGAATCATACAGCGAAGTGACATGTATCATTTCATACAAGACAAAACACATCTCTGACATTTCCCTCATAGAATAATTTAGGTTGGAAAGGATCTATGGAGGTCAAGTCCAACTCTTTGTTGAAAGCAGGACTAACGTTGATATGAAATCAGTTTGCTCAGAGCCTTGTCAAGACAAGTTTTGAAAATCTTCATGAACAGTTATTCCACAGTCTCTTTGAGAAGAAAAAGAGGACAAATGAAGATAAGACCCACTCTTCTAGTCCTGAGTGTGCTCCTTGTGAGCCAGGTCCTTTTGGAAACCCAGGGAGGGTGTGACTAAGGGAGTGAAGCACCGATTGCAGTGCAGCCATTTCCAAGAAATCTCTCTGGCCAGAGCAACTTTGTGAGTGCTCACAATTCATACTGAAGGCAAAATTTAGTAAATGACCATTACTTTTTAGTAGCTCAATCTTTTCTCAGTCAAAATATCCAGTGTATCTATATGCACTTGCGATCTATATTTTGAAGCTTTAGATGTTTTGTTAGTAATTTTATCTACAGTACAAGTGTGAAAAAATACCTACCTATAGAAATCCTACAATATATGAAGGTGGCTGAAGTAAAATGTTGAGTCATTCCTTAATCTTGTAGGTAGGAATATGTGCAAGAGAGAAGTTTTTGAAAGCTGGAAAGTAATTAGTTCCTCGGGTGAGAAGTACACAAGCTGTTGTCTATGAAAAAGGTTTCTCTTTGTCTTCATTAAATTTAGGCTACATCCGACCATTCTTTTAAGTTAAATTAATTCAAAAATTCATAAAATTCCAACACCTAGCATTCATAGAACTATTATAATGCATACTAGAATGAACACTCTCACAGATCCTTATTTTCACTTGGGTGCCCTTATATAACCAGCATGAGAAATGTCCAAAGCTTATTTGATAGGGAAGCAAATATTTCAATAACTGAGATTTCAAGGAGATTAAAAATGCCAGCTAATAATTTTACTTTCTCTGATGCCCATTGACACACATTACATTAGCAGTACTGGGTAGCAACAGTATGCTTTTGTATACATAGCAGTCTAGGTCCTTTACTGTAACTTTCTGAGACACAGTCAATCTGCTGCCAGTATTTTCCCTCTCTCAAAGCATACTATAATCCTTTGGTGTCTGTATCTAATTTATGAGGAGGAGACAGCCATTCTGTCAGCATCCCCGAAGTCAGGTAAAATAAATGAGCTCTCCTGTTCCAGACACACTTTTTACTAAGATGGTTATTTAACAGCGTACAGTAGATAAAATATGAAGACAAGAACAGGGTCAAACCAAAGGTTCTTGTCCTGCATCTTTTTTTCAGTAGTGTCCCTAACAGATGCTGAGAGAAAAGACATATAAGGAACAAGGAATAGAGATATCTTCTTTCTCTGGTGTACCTTCCCAGCCTCTTTGAAACAGCACTGTGGATGTTCCCAAACCTGGAAGTCAAATTTGGACCATCTTGTTTCCTAGATACTGATTGAGTACTGATTCTATTTCAAAATAAGGAAATAAGTCCATTTTCGAACTCAGCAATACTTTTGAGTTCATCCACTGGCAATGAGGTTTGTATTTTAATAGCGTAAACTATTACTAATACGTGAAAAATGCATGTATTCTGTTCTGTAGGATGACCTCTACTTCTTGTAAAGCAAGAGGTAGGTAATAACTTTTTTACTTACTTTCTCTGTGCCGTTCTTAAAACATACCGGTGTAATCAATTAGACTGCAGAAGGCCACAGGAGAAAATGACAAGCAGTCTGTATGAGCTACAAAATATACTCAGTTATGTACTGCAAATAGTATAACCTACATTATAGCATGTCTCATAGCAATAGGATTGGAGGCAATTCACATCCCCACCCCTGACATTGCCTGGATTGTCATTCAAAGCAATTTTCGCTGCTGGAAACCAGTCCTTTGAGAAGTGACTGGTTCACAATTCAATTCCTCAGGATCATAGCATAGAAAATACTATGGTAGCATTTCTTTGGATGCCCTTCCAGATGCTTACCAAGAGAGGAAAATGCAACATATTTGAAGACTGCTAGGTAAACAAGGAATATTTTCCCCCGAAATTTTCAAATTTACCTTGTTTGTGAAAGAAACTTCTGACATTCTTTCTTATTTTTACATCCTATTTACTTTTATGATTCAGGGGTTTATTTATTTTTTTTAAATAACTCAGTAGCTCTGTCAAAAAACCAAAATACCAAGGAATATAACAGATTTGTTTGGCTGCATTTACTTTTTGGGGAAAACAGAATTACAGACAAGAGACCAGAAAGCAATAATTTTGGGTAAACTGCAGTGGCTGATAACAGCTTTGAGATACTGAATAATCATTATGCATAATTATATGGGTAGCTGTCAGAATACAATGGAAGTAAATATCATACCTTTAGATATACTCAAATTATCTATCTGTGTGGAATATTTTGGAGAAGTTCTGTGACATTGCTGTCATATAAGGTAACTCCAAATAATAGTAGTGTGCAGGAGTACTTAAAAAAATCGGTTTACAGTTATAATGTTTAGTTATGCAACATTATTCCTATTTCTTTCATTTGTCCAGCATCCTCTAGGCTGAATCCTTGTTTCATTCTTGGAAACAGTATCATGGCTCCTCCAACTCTTCTTTTAGATGTAACTAATATAAAACAAAAATAGCATAATATTGTCTTCAGACCCATATAAATATTCATGAGTCGGGTTTTTTCACTGTTAATACTACATGTAAAGTTTCTTTCCAAAATTTGGAGGAATGATAAGTACCAAAAATCATTGATATAACTGTAGCCTTAGTTTGGATTAATTACTGCCCATTTAACTCAACTAAAGATGTAGTAATATTTCTGAAAGCTTAGAAAATCAGAGAGGGGCTAAAAATGTGTGTACACAAATTAATTTGATTGGTAGAAGACAATGAAGTGAAAGAAGAACAGAAATGAAACAAGAAATTAAATATATTTTTTAAGAGTATGTATTTGGTATTTCTGGAATATTTTTGTTTGTTTGTTATGTTTTAATTTAGTTTCACTTGATTCACTAGTGAAACACTACCATCACTGCAGATGTGACAGTTTGGCTGGTTGGAATCCCTTTCACCTCTCTGCATGGGAAGTGTTTGAAAACATTTTTCAGTTTGGGCAGAAATTCAATGAGAATGATAAAAGTGGTTTTAATCTCAGGTGTCAATGAAAACTATAGACCTTTGCTAACAAGTGTTCAGTTAAAAAGGATTTTAACTGGAAAATGCTGTAGTTTGGTGTCATATTTATCCAGTTCTTGTCAGCAGGAGCCTTCTGTGTCACACAGCGTTGAGCACTGTATCCACCTCTGTGAGGAAGGTTGCAAATCCTAGGAGTCCTTGACAGTAAAGAAAAGGATGAGACACCGAGAAAAATGTGGTCATAAGACCATTATGGGCTTACAGCAACACTTTCCAAATATGCTAAGGATTGGACAGTTTGGGCTTTCTATCACATGCAAAATTACCCAGAGAAAAAGAGCTAAATTAAAAAGTCGACATTTCAGTCTTCTTTAGAAATATAACTTCAGATGAAAAATGGAAAGTATCTGTAAACTAGATGCAAACAATCACGTGCAACCAAAAAGAACACAGAGGAAAGTAATAGTCTAGGATCATTGTGTGGATCACAGTGGGTTCTTATGTGGGGTGACTAAGAGCTTCATTAAACACATGAAAGTTTGCTTTTTCATGTTTGGGGCTGGGAGGGAGGGTACTGTGGTGGGTTTTTTCTGGATTTTGCTTTGATTTATTTCCTTGCAATGTGTGTTTTCAACCAGTCTCATCTAAGTTCAAAATACAGCCATTTACAGTTATACTGTGTTTCCTACTACAATTATCTTAAAATCATCAAATCCATTATGTCATTAAAGAACAGAGGGAAAAGCTGTTCTTGTAAAATTTTGGTGTGGGACAAACACCAAATATAAAGCTCAATGTCCTCATTTCATTTACATGAGACACTATCTGTAGCCACCAAACCATTACAGACTGAACACATACTTGTTGCTTTTTTTAATCCAAAATTTATTTGTATTTTCCAGTGATATGATATGATACTAGGATTCATTTTCACACTGATTCAATTTTAAAGGTGAATGGAAAAAATACACCAGTATGTTACTTTGAAAGCTGACCATGGAGACTTGCAGGAAGAACTTGCAATGCTGAGTGTGTGGATGATAAAATCGTAGGTGGATTTCAATTTATATGTGTGTTATGCATGGGAAAAAAGCCAACCTAACTGTACACTCACAAAGATTAGCTTTGAAGAAGCTACTGGCAGTCAGATAAGAGACCTTAGAATTATTATGGCTCTAGAAGACCATCATTTCAATTCTGAGTGGCAAGTCAAAAAGGGCAATCTGAATATTAGGAAGGCTAGTAGAGAACAAAGCAGAAAATGTAACTATAGACTGTGTAAGTCAATAATGTGCCTGTCAAGAGCTACTAAGCATAGACACAATCTCTGTCTCAATAAAGCACTGAACTGCAGATCAAGGGATGGTTTTGGTAGCCCTGTTCTCATAGTTTGTCCCTACGTATTTCTTATCAGACAGTTGTAGACTTAAAACATTTTCACTGACCATGACTGTCCTTAAGTTCTAAATCACAGACTTAAAATCAGCTTTGCACAGATGGACTACTGTGTCCAATAACATCTGTTGGGTTCTGTGTAAATTTTGCCTGGCATAATAGAGCAGCTGCCATCCAGCAAATGGCTAGGTAAGCGAAAGCAGTTGTCTTTCATGGCTGGAGTTATAACCCTCAAAGCATATACTGGCAATGATATTGTTCAGACATCCCAAACACACCAGTCTTGATGGTTCAGAAATTTTTTAAAAAATAATTTGTATTTATTATTTATACTTTCTTAAGTAAAATATTCTTCCTGTGTGAAGTAAAAGCAGAGTAAACAAAAAAAAATATGTATTTCTTGTATGCTTAAGAAGAATATGTCTTTTCTTTCTCACAATAAGGGGTTTTTAGACTATCACAATTATTTCTTAATCTTAAAATGTTTGCATATGAAAATAAATTGTGGATTTTCTATATTTAGATGAGGAGTAATACCTGAAAGTTAGGGGTTTAATTATTTAAATATATGTATTGGGTTTGAGTGGCAAAGTATTTGTAGCAGGGGGAATCCAAGGGTGGCTTCTGTGAGAAGCTCCTAGAAGCTTCCCCCGTGTCTGACAGAGACAACACCAGAAGGCTCCAAGACAGACCCGTCATTGGCCAAGGCTGAGCCCATTAGCAATGGTGGTAGCATCTGGGATAACATATTTAGGAAGGTGGAAAAAATTGTTGCACAACAGCAACTGCAGCAGAAGAGAGAAGTGAGAACGTGTGAGAGCAATAACTCTGCAGGCAGCAAGGTCAGGGAAGAAGGAGGGGTGCAGGTGCTCCAAGTGCCGGAGCAGGGATTCCCCTGCCACCCGTGGTGAAGACCATGGTGAGGCAGGCTGTCCCCTTGCAGCTCATGGAGGTTAATGATGGAGCAGACATCCACCTGCAGCCCGTGGAGGATGCCACGCCTGAGCAGGCAGATGCCTGAAGGAGGCTGTGACCCTGTGAGAAATCCACACTGGAGCAGTCTAGTCCTGAAGGACCGCACCCTGTGGAGGCGCCCTGCTGGAGCAGTTCATGAAGAACCGTAGCCTGTAGGAAGGACTTACATTGGAGAAGTTCATGGAGACTATCTCCCATGGGAGGAACCCCACACTGGAGCAGGATAGGATGTTGAGGAGTCTCCCCCTGAGGAGGAAGGAACAGCAGAGATTTAAGATTCAGTTTTTATTTCTCCTTATCCTACTCAGTTTTGATTCGTAAAGAATTAAGTTAATTTTCCTCAAGTCGAGTCTGTTTTGCCCATGACGGTAACTGCCAAGCGATCTCCTTGTCCTTATCTCAATCCATGAGCCTTTCCTTATATTTTCTCTCCCTTGTGCAGCTGCGGAGGGACGTGACAGAGCAACTTTGGTGGGCACCTGCCGTCCAGGCAGGGTCAGCCCACCACAGTACATAAAAATACGTCCAATTACCTGCTCAGCTTCTCTCATGGGGTTTTGTGAGTTTAGGGGTTTGGGGTCGGGGTGGCCGTGGTATTTATTTTCTGTGTAATTTCTTAGGACAAATCCAGCAACGGTTTAACAATTTTACTTTTTGCCCACTAGAGGGACTTCACGGGAGCCTTTCTGCAGCAGGGGATGAAGGATGTAGACAATGCCTGCTACTGCCTTCTGCATCTGTTTTTCTCCTTCCAGGTTGTAGGTATGGAAATACACTTTAAAAACGTAGAAATACACATAACAGCCGAATAAAAAGACATAATCAATGGCTGTGATTCCTAAATTCTAGTATTTCCAAAACAAATTAAGAACTCAGGCCTATGCACATTTATAGACACTATTTAAACCTGCAATTTCATTTACCTCACTTAATAATGCTAGGTATTTGCCTAAGTGTTTCGTCTGGTATTGAGCTGGAAAAAAATTAAAAGAAAAAAAGCTGAAAGTTAACAGGAAAAAGAGACTTGTGATACTTTGGAAATCTTCTATATGCAACAGAATGTGTAGGTGATGGCTAATATGTGACCAGAATGCATGTTTATGAAGGGGAAGTATATTCATATGTATACATATATCAAATTAGCTATTTTTCACTATAAACAGAATAGAAACACAAAAACACAGTATGTTTGCAAACTGAAAATAAAACAGAAATCGTCATGCTATTGCTGCATCACTTAATCCTTATTAGTCCTTTCTTGTAGTCTTAATTGGACTAAATTTTCTTTTCTGTTCTGCTTATGAAATGTCTCCTGCAGTTCAATGGGGTTTTGCATGGGAATGTCTCAGAGGAACTTTTCTCTTTGTGCAATGTATAGGTCTATTGAAGTCAGAGTCTGTATCTATACTGTTAGTAATATAATTAGAATAATGAGACATTATAAATTAAGTACGGAAAATAGAGATTAGTAGGTGAATGTTAAGTTTTGTAAGAAACTCAGCCAGGAGAAATAAGAATATATGATGCTATAAAAGAAAGCATCAGTCATAGGGAAGTTATTTGTTTAAAAACAGATCTTATCCCTTCCTAAATTCAAGTGAAGTATGAGTCTCATTTGTGATCGTTTAGAGCTGGAGACAAGATGACAAAAAAAAAAACTGTGTGAACTGAAATACGTGGCTGTGTATTTGGAGAATAATAACAAAAATGCCTTTTATAACCTTGAAACTTAGTAGAAAGTAAAGGAGAAAAATCTGACTGCACTAGCCAATCTCAGAATGGTTGTAAGCTGTCAATATGAAACCAGCATTACAGAGGCAAATACAATTTGCCAATCATCTCAGTCATATTATTTACAAAAGAATAGTAATACATTGTATAAGGCTCCAGTGAAACTAAATTTAGCATATGACGCGTAATTCTAATTGCTGATATTTAGAATAGAATGATTGAACCTGAAAGAAACACAAAGAAGAAACCTCTGTAATGATCACCAAATGATGACCTTATACAAAAAGAGGCTAAAAAAAGTTGTTCAGTTCACATATCACTGAGTAGGATTGTATTTCTGTAAATACAAAAAAGGAGAAATCATTTAAAGTGGAAGTTATTTAAAACTACATACTTCACATAGAACCATCTGTTGGACTAGATTCTATATTGTGCTTCTTTAGGAAATGTTCACTGCAATTCCACTGAGATTTGCAAGACTACATGTCAGAGAAAGGTAGCTAATGATGCAATGGAACCAATTAAGATTGGTCTCCTCCCAAAATAAACTGTTAGCATGATACCTGCAGTTTACATTCCTCAATTGTAAAATAAGAGGTCCAGAACACTGTTTTCAAGTGTCTGAAATCCTTACTACCTCATTATTTCAGATGACTGTCAGACTGAGCACCCCAATCTGTATTTCCAAATACTAATCAAACGAAGAGTGAACTTTTAAAAGGTCCTTACACACTCTTAAATTGCTATGTCCTTGTTGGAATGAGATGGCAATGGGATTTTTCTGCTTTGCTGATTTGGGCCAGCCAAACCACGGTATATATTTGGGTTAACTCCTCTGAATCTTAGATTAAGTACTTTTTCAGTGAGTAGTATTGCACTGTGTATTTTAATGCAATACAGTTTGTGCCATTAAAAGAAATTTTCTTTAATGTTATTGACAGAAATGCCTTAAACTTCAACTCTAGTTCCACCTAGTCAGTAGATTTTATAATAAACAGAAAACAAACATCCTATTTTAATAAAATATGATTCCCATTCCCTTTTAATTTTTCAAACTATCTCTTCTAAACGCAGAATTCTTTTCAAAAGAACTCAGAAGGAATAACTGTCACCGGTGGTTCCACCAGCCCTAGGCAGTCAGCAGCACAGCAGGATCTTTTTAAGGTGAAGACTGAAAAGAACCCGACTGAAATTCATTCCTTCCTAGTCACATACATAACTAGATACTCAAGCAGCTAGTTCGCATTAGGCAGGTACATTTAACAATTGCTGGTAGATAGCCTTGTAAAACTATACTATGCCTAAATTTTTTTTCATCTCTGTATAGATATTCTGCTGACATCCATGTTTTTTAATATGATGTTGTATACGCTTTCAGTCACATTCACTGTAATGGTGAGAGGTTGGTGAAACAAAGACCTTTGTCCACAAGAGGGGGCTAATACTCCTTACTAGGTCCCAAGGAGTAATTTTTTCTTCATCAGAAGTCTAAAATTTAGGCACACCAGATTCCAGGATAAACTTTCCCATTTAATAATATTTTCCCATTTAATAATATTTTCCCATTTATTCGGCCCCTTAACAAGTTACACGAGAAGTAGGACATCAGAAAAGTCACCAACTTCTCCTCAGGAGAAAGCAGCAAAACAGGAGATCGTTGTGACGGAGCAAGCTTTTCCAACAGAGCATATTCCTAGATCTTTTTCTTCTTCTTTTTTT
>VXBO01006062.1:927849-1009945 GCA_013400135.1 Rhinoptilus africanus | reverse complement strand
TTTTTTTTTTTTTAATGAGGACCTCTGGGCCTACCCTCATGTAATAATTATATGTTTTTAAAACCAACACTCAGTACTAAAAATCTACAAAGAAAACCTTAATTAATTCTTATGAGTTTACACAGATGTTGAGTACACAGCAAGAGGTGAAAACTCCAGTGGTAACTGAAAGAGGTTCTATTCCCTCAAAAAATGAAGAAAACCCAAATCTTTATTTTTTGAGAACTTCTGATCTTAATTAACCAAATAATAAAAATTTTAATTTTCCACAGAACTTCCATTTTTTTTATAGTGTTTCATCAAAGTAAAAATTAAAGCAAAACAAAGACAGTCTGTCTAAAAAGTGACTGGAGACCTACGTCCTCTTGGCTGTGACACAGGGTTAGAAATGGTTAAAGTCATTAAAAAGTCCTTCTTCTATTATAACTTTAGTGCTTCTTTTATTACTATTCATGTTATTGTTTCACTGGAGAGAAAAGTTACAGGTTCTTTCTACTACGTCAGGGATATGCTGGTGTGAAAGGGCTTTAAGCTAACACACACTGCAATTTTTACCAGTCTGTACTTTTTTCAAGCTGCTGAATGGGTCCACACTGTGAGAGGTGTACCCACCCTGATAAAAGATCTGGGGCTTTAGGACCCCTTATTTTTAGTGCCTTTATGGTATGGTCACGTACATCCATTAAGTGAGTGCCAACCACCACATACACACCTTGGTCTGGTGACTGTGGTTATGTATACACCTCACCCAGTTAACCTGGGCCTAGTCCTGCCTAATTCAATACAAGTTCTGTTATAAATGTTACTGCAGAAATGGCAAAGTACAGACACCGAATTTAGTTATCTATAGCAAAAAAAAAAAAAAAAAAAAAAGGAAGTTTGAAGTAAAAGGCACAAGACCAGTCCACACCTACAGTGTTGTAAAAATTTCATAAGGTGGCTGGGCAAAAAATGGGTTTATCCAAGATTTGTTGCCCCTTTGTACTGAATTTCTTGATTCAATGTGCACATTAAATCACTTAATAAAGAATAATTCTAAAAACTAACAAATACTGTCAACAACACTTTTAAGTAAACCCTTGCCCTTGGATAAGATGGTCTTAACTAAATATGAAGTGAGATAAAACACCTCCCTCAAAAGAGAATCTGCTTGCAAGGCACTAAAAGAAATAATATTGCACTGCCATTTTAATGAAGCAATGTACAATAGAGAGCTGACTGAATCTACTCAGAACAGCAACTTGAGTACAAAGTGAATGCAAGTAAAGTGCACAGTAATGGAAGAGATGCGGCTCCTATGGAACAGCTACTGTGAAATGGAAGAAAGGAAGAACAGCTCCTGATGTTTCACCACAGGAGACTCTTTCATCATCTGCACCAAGGTCTGCATGTCCAAAACTATATTATTTGGCTTTGCCCTGAACATTCTTTGCTCCAAGGAATTTTTACTTTCTTCGCACACTGAAATTTACTGGTATCATAATATGCACTGTCATATTTATTATTAAGGAAGCTATCCTTGAAAAGATTATATTCATTCCAGACATACCAGAAGACTGTGCTGTCATTCAGCAAGACCTGGACAGGCTGGAGAGTTGGGCAGAGAGGAACTTAATGAAATTCAACAAGGTCAAGTGTAGGGTGCTTCACCTAGGGAGAAATAACCCCCTGCACCAGTACAGGCTGGGGGCTGACCTGCTGGAAAGCAGCTCTGTAGAGAGAGACCTGGGAGTCCTGGTGGACAAGTTGACTATGAGGCAGCAATGTGCCCTTGTGGCCAAGAAGGCCAATGGTCCCTGAGGGTGCATTAAAAAGAGCATGGCCAGCAGGTTGAGGGATGTCATCCTGCCCCTCTACTCTGCACTGGTGAGGATGCATCTGGAGTACTGTGTCTAGTTCTGGGCTCCCCAGTTCAAGAAAGACAGGGAACTGTTGGAGAGAGTCCAGTGGAGGGCTGCAAAGGTGACCAAGGGACTGGAGCACCTCTCTTATGAGGAAAAGCTGAGAGACCTGGGTCTGTTTAGCCTGGAGAAGAGAAGTCTCAAAGGGGATCTTATCAATGTTTATAAATATCTAAAGGGCAGGTGTCAAGAGGATGGGGTCAGGCTCTTCTCAGTGGTGCCCAGTGACAGGACAAGGGGCAACAGACACAGGAAATTCCATGTGAACATGAGGGAAAAGTTTTTCCTTTTTTACTCTAGTGGGACACCTCCCACTAGATCAGGTTGCTCAGACCCCCATCCAGCCTGGCCTTAAAAACTTCCAGGAGTGGGGCTTCCACCACCTCTAGGGACAACTTTTTCCAGTGTCTCACCACCCTCATGGTAAAGAACTTCTTCCTAACGTCCATTCTGAAATGACCCATCTCTAGATGTAGTAGAGACCTCTAGAAACAGATTTTGCCCTTTAGTGATGGTAGCTGTGGCCTAGCACAAGTATTACATATTGAAAATTGAAGGATCTGTTTGTCTAATGCATCATATATAAATACCACTACATATGTCACTGAGAAGTGTATAAAGAGTTATTAAATACAGAAACACAGTGATTTGGTACAGACCTGAATTTCTCTTAAGAGTATGTGAACCCTTGAAATTAACAAAACAGTGTAATGAAAATATAAAAAAACCCAGGAAAGCTAGTAGTTTTCCTGCAGTTTCCAGCCATGTTTTCATCTGCATCTAGAGTAATAAACTACTCTTTATTATTATTATACATTTTAAACTAACATAAGGAGAAACATTTCCAGTAACTTCAGCAACTCTTTGTATTTTTTGAAATAAGGCAATGCCCTGTAGGTGCTGCTTCTTTCATACCCAGGAGACAGACGCCTGAAGAACCTGCCTGTGGAGGACAGAGACAGGCAGAGTTCTTCAGAAAGCTCATTTAAAGGCAATTGCCACTCCTTTTTGAATGATGAAAGGACATTCTTAGCCAACATCAGCTGTGAGGAAAGAAAGACAAAACCCAGCATTTTTCTTCAGTAATGAACAAAGGAAATACTAGAGTAAGAAAAACTGCTAATATTCCTTGCAAAGTTTTGTAGTGTTTGTGTGTTCCTTAAGGTTGAACACATCAAGGCAGTTGCTCCCTATATGAATACATAAGCTTTCACTTAAAAGAAGTGTTTCTAGTTTCCACAGCTGCCAAGATAAGCTAGAATGCATGACCTCAGTGAACCTGAAAGATTCCCAGGCAGGGGCCTAATTAAAATTCCATCCGCTACTATAAACCGTTTGATTCTTTTTTTGTGTCTGATTAATTTATGCCTTTTCATGATTTCTATGCAGCTTTAGTCATGACTCTTGAATGTCTAAGATGAGCAGTACAAGAGCAATTCTATTCCTAATGCTACATCACTTCTCTGCACCACTGCCCAGCTCCGGCTGAGAACCTTCTTCAACTTCCAGAGCAATTTCTGGCAAAAAATGATGCCACCTACTTATGGCTGTAGTGAGGCATGAAATACATTTATCCCTGCTGTGGTGCCTGCAATGCAAATTTGGGATGGGATGAACAATCATGTTATGCCCATTTCCTGACACATGCTCTGACTGAAATGTTATACCAGCACATGTAGCTGGTCTACCAGGATGGAGACATGTGTCACTCTTCTGTTCCTAGAACACATTCTTTCAATTTAACTGAATTAACAACTTTCTGGTTTGAAGCACTTGCTATTAGTGTCAGCCTGGCAGACAGTGAGGGTTCACATAGATTTTCTCCATAATATTTTTTTTCTGATTTTTATAATAATCACTCTATTTATAAGGAACTTCTTAAGCTTCTGCATAAGAATACTGCTACATTTTTTCCATTGGCTAAAGAAGCCATTAATACAAACTTTAATGTTTAACTTATCTGAAGCTAATTGGATTGCTTTTCCATCTTCCAATTGCAATCAGTGATTACTTGATGACTTTATGCAGTTATAGCTTGTTCATACAGTCTATCACTCATATCACTGATTGCAGAAGGGTCAATTTCCAGAACACAAATGATTTCTGTGTTGTTTTAGTACTAGTCGTATAGATGGAAAAGATATCTTTTGTGTCACAGTGCAATATTCTGAGTTGAAATTTCTCAGGGGAACTTTACATTGACTGAAATTTTGAACTCAATCGGATACTGCAATTTTGAGATCCTTAATTTGTCTTAAGAGTTTTGGGGTTTTTTTTCCTTTAACTGAAGAGATGCATTGATTAAGGCTTATGATGAAAAGCAGATCAGTTAACAATTGCAAATCTTCAAGAGGTTGAAACAAACGTGCAATATTGCTCATGGAAATCAGGCATTGAGAAATAGTCAACTCTTCGAAAAGTTAGTTAAACAAAAATGTTTCATTGAGTTTGAAGGTCAGCAGCAGCAGTCCTTTTCACAGGAACATGAACCAAATGAAACAATTGAACCCTACTTGCAAGAGGAAATATTTCAACCATCTTCCATTTTGGAGCAATGTTCTGGTTTGTTTAAGTAATCTGATAAACAGTTCCAATTTCTAAGTTTGGAAAAGACAACATTAATAGACCATAATGTCTAATGCTTCTTTTCTGGAAATAGCCAGTCCCTGTTTCAGGTTACATATCAAAAGAAAAAGTATATAGTAAAGAATGAAACAATAACCAGAAGCCTGAATGGAGTTTTTTTGTACCCAAAGACTTATCATTGCACAAAATAGTTTGTCATACTGGTCAAAATTTCTTATATTTCCTGAACCCCTACATTCCTCAGGAATTTTGTTTTTGGTGTCAACTGTTACAAATACCTCTATTTTTCAGACAGACCCTACTAAGGTTAAAGCAAATAACCTTAATGAAATGTAATGACTCATAATCATCATATTTTTCATGCATTCTGAAGTTCCAAAACTATCCTTTTCTTAGACCAAAATAAACCTTGTCAATAACACTGTTAATTCAGAGCATATGGTCACGAACTTTTGTTCAATGGTAAAACTAGGGAAAAGGCTTTCTTTAGTACATTCTTTCTTACAGTCTGACAATTTTATCATTAATATTTTTCTCACATTGAATAAGAAGACCAACCCATTTTCTTTTTTTTTTTTTTTTTTTTTAGGTCTATATACAAGAACTTACGGACAAAATTCAACAGTTTTGGAAATAGATCTGATATACTTAGGTTTAAAAATAGGTCTATAATCCCACAAAGAAAAGGGTTTTTACATATGTTGTAGTACATATTGGCTTTGGATCAAGTTGGTAATATGGCTCAGGTGTCCCTTAAAATTTCATGTTATAATCTCAGCCAAAAACAGAGTTCAGAGGAATGGTTTGGGTTTGTTTTTTTTTTTTTCAGAAAAAATACAGCAGACTTAATTTAATCTCAAGGGTCTGATTTGAACCATATCCAAAGTGCATGTCAGCATCGATTTTTATTTTATCCATATCTACTCATCTACATCTCCATTTATCTACATTAAAAGACCCAAGAGCTGATTCTCTGTTATGTTGCTGTTCTTTTATACGGATTGAATACTATATAGAAGTCTGAAGAAGAGCAGAACTAGCACCCTGCTGAGAAAATATTTTCACTGCAGAGCTGATAAGCAAGAAGTCTGCCACACATTGCTCAGATCGTCTCAGGTAAAGGAGAAGTCAAATATATGGAGCTGGAAGATGGAGAAGACAAAGGACATAGATGAAGAAAATATCACAGTGGTTGGTGTCTGTTTACTGTTGTTCAAAGTAAACATGTCATATTAGAGCAAAATCAGGACCTGTTCTCATTTGTCTCCTATATGCTATATAATATTCCTAGAGACTGAGGGGTCATCTTCAGGAACCTTAACAGAAACAAAAGAAAAAAATCACTGAACCTGACAAGATTTTTTGTTTAGAAGGATTAAAAACTTGAATTTTCCTGAGAAAATTGAAAAAATGGGGAAATATTATCTGGCCTTCATAAACAGAAGCTCAAAAGATGTTTTGTATAAGTGCAGATTTTTATTTTAATCAACCATTTGTAGCAGATATGGCTTTGCCTTTCCTATTAGTACTGTTTCTTGCCTTGAGAGTTGCATAGCACACTGGAAACCCAATTATTTGTTTAATAACGTCTAGAAATTCCTTTTCAAAAAACAGTAGGTCCATTTCACAGCAGTTAAAGAAAATCATTTGAGTGAATATCCACTATAACATCAACTCAGTCTTCAAGGAGAATTTAGTTATTACAACAACAATCTTTCATTATAAGAAGGCAACTTGAGCTACATTGTACTTCCAGTGGTAATGTCAAAATTCATAAAATTAAAGAAAAATCTAAATAATGTTATAGCCAAGTATATGAAAAGAAAATAAATACTGCTTGCGATATTTGTGGAGTTAAACTAGGCTACTATGGATCTACATAAAGAGTCCCCATTCTATTGTCAGTTGTAACATTAGCACAGTGGTGTAACATCGATGTTACTCCAAATCTATGTCACTACAACTTACTACAGAAACCATATAAAATGGTGACTATTAAATATATGCTTATATACTTGCCAATGGGGCAAAGAATTGAAAAAGTGTCACTCTTAGTGATCCTTATAAACTTAGATTAAAGGATTATTAGTTTCCATGGTTTTTGCTTTCTAAATCAAATCCAGATAGAGAATATAGAGTGAGCAGATCATCTGCTATTGCTAGAGTTTGTGCTTCTGTTCTTTCTTTTTCTTCTCCTTCCCCTTTTTTAAGTTGTGTTATTACTGACAGGTCTTCTCTCCTTATCCAGGATGGGGCTTCATTATAGCAAAGAGCTGAAATGGTACAAAAGGGAAAGGAATAAGTTTCTGTAAATAGTCAGGAGCCAAATTTTCATCCTCCTTCATCTGAATGGTTGTCAGTCTGAACTAAGTGTATGAAGGAAGGAAATTAAATACTGTAACTATACTGTTATGTTCCTCAAAGATACCATTATCTGTGGTTGTAATTCTCCTTTACGGATTAAACCTTCCTGTCCCATAGTTGAGCAAGAGCCTATTTTAGACCTTTGCCAACAATGGCATATTACTGATTACAGTGAAAGCCTATTGAGGTTCACTGTTTGCAGGCACACTTGCCATTTTTCCTCACTTGTACTCTTCTGATTCTCCCCTCCATCATAGCTGTGGGGAGTGAGCAAGCATCTGTATTGTTCTGGTTGCCGGCTGCAGTTAAACCATGACAATGCTTCAGAAAGCTGAATTTCAAAAATTGCAAAATTTCCTTTAAATTTAGGAGTTATTTTTTGTATAATTAAATCTCACAGGTTATTCATCAGAAACTTCTAAGGCATTTTTCAGGTTCAACAACAGAAATCCCATGAATGCTATACTTAGATGCATTTCTCCATTATTTATAACATGCCACAATTTACAATATTCCATCTCAATGTTCTCTGAAAGTACAGAAATAAATAATTCATAGAGGCTTTTTACTTAAGGGTCAATCCTTTGTGAAACTAGTCCAAAATTAATAGAGATGCAGGTTGAAACAATTGAAAACAATGCCTTGAACCTTTTTTGGCCACACAAATAATTTATTGACTGAGAATACCACCTTTCTCTTCAAAAGTTCTGGTAAAAAATGTCTTACTGCCTGGGATAAAAGCAGAGGCATTGCACAAGAAAGGATATACAGAGGGCCACTAAGATGACTAGAGGAGCAATGTCATGTAAGGAGAAGCTGAAAGAACTGTGATTTTTTATCTAGGAGAGAANAGGTTGTGGAGTCTCCATCTTTGGCGATGTTCAAAACTGAGCTGGATACAGTCCTGGGCAACCTAATATAGCTGACACTGGTTGAACCAATTAGATTGGACTACAGGAACTCCAGGTGTCCCTTCCAACCTCAACTGTTTTTTGATTATGTGAGAAAACTACTGAGAATAAATGACTATCAAGTCTTAGTTTGGTGAGAACTTGTTTATGCTGTCCAAACTTTAAGATTGAAGAAATGTAGTCATATATGTCCTGTAGAAATCATTGAAATGTGCCAGAAACTTCCTTGTATCATTCACATAAAGGGGGCTTCTGAGCCTTGGCAAAGGTTAACGCACTTGGACTCTTGCAGCTGAGAGAATTTAAAAGTGCTTACATGCAATTGATGCGTATACCAGCTGGACAGAAAAAATTGTCTAGTAAACAAGGTATCAAGTCCTTGATTGAGATAAATGAGGCAGTTCACATTTCTAAAGTGAATTTTAAGTGTCTTCAGAGAGTGTCAGTTAATATTCATAATTTCAAGTCTAATTTCATAATATAAGTTGTGAAATCAAAGAAGTCATGTCCAGAAGTCAAGCACATTAGCTGGACATTAAGTTTTCCACTGGTGTTTTGGTCTGTTTCACCACTGACCCGACCACAGCAGCAATAACTTGAAGCAGCCTGACACTTTTTTCTGATTGGCACAAGTCAGTCATGCTGCCTGTGGTGCTGTCAAAACATTTGATATTCCCCCCACTAGAGTGCACAAGAGTTTCAAAAGTGGAAATTAAGAGTCTGAGTGCTATAAATGTGTTGAAAACTTACTTCACTACCTCTAGGAGGAAATCCAGTTTTATTTAAAGTCACCAAGTAATGAAGATGATGACTGTGACAGTGATTAATTACAATCGCTGTTTTACAGATATTACTAATTCTGGAAAGAAGTTATATCAAATTTTAAATTATTTAATACAATGGTAACTGCAGTGCAGAAATACCTCATAGCAGCTAGGGAAAAAAAATTCAATTGGACAACCCAGTGGTTATTATTAAGACAACCAGAATGGCTGAGGACAAATTATGGCAATGTCACTTCCTTTGTCCTGGACAGTGTGCAAAGTGTACCCACACAGCATTCGATTGGCAGAAAGGACAAGTTATATGTAGAATGTATTTCAAAACCCAGCTACTTGCTGACTTTTAGAGTGTTAGTCTTTTATGTGCATGGAATCGCATTTGATCTTGAAAGGTAGCCCCTAGCCACACCTGGGACCATGCTTATAGGCTTATCACCTGTATGGCACATGATCCTGACCTTGGGGACTGCCTTAGTGAAATCGCTAAGACACAGTGCAGAGGTATCCACTTTCTCCTTACTGTAGGCACTTATTTTTCAGCATACCCACAATAAAGGTTTTTATCTTATAAGACATAGCTAGTGCTAAGATCACAGACACTGAATCTGAACACAGCCATGATGGTGAATTTATACATCAGTGCTCTTTCAGAGATCTCAGAGCCATGCCCCAAAATGATAGAGAAGTGCACTTAAGACTCTTAAGTAACCATATATTGCTTGTTTTCACCCTGTCTTGTTTTCACCCTGTCATGTGACTTCTAATCAAGCTATAGCTGTTGTCACACTCTTCTGCTGAATGGACCTTCACCAGGAAGAATTAAAATCTGGCTGGTTCCCATTCTTACAGAGCAAGTTTTGGTTCTCAACAGGCAGATGTTTGAAGACAGATTTCCAGCAATAATTCCTTTCTTTTCTGCTAGTGCTTTATGACTGCTTTTTTGTTCCTCACCAGGATCCATTACAAACACCACCTGATTTACTGATTCTTCTGATGGTAACTGACATTAAGGTAAACACTCTGGCAAATGCTGACATACTTTGAATCAAATCCATAATAAACAAGAAGATAAAGTTATAATAGTTGATTCTGCAGTATTCAGAGGAGATTTCAGATCATTTATGCCTTTGATGCAACTTATTTGGCTTCTGAGTGTTCACGCTATGTCAGTTACCTGCTGGCTTTGGTGAGTATGCTTTGCATCTGTTCTGTGCCTGAATACAATCACACTGATGTGTTATGAAGCATGTAGTCCTTTTTGCAGGTCATATTTGGTTTGCATATTCTTATGCACAGGTAAACAATGAAATATTGCTCCTTAGGATGGCTTTTGTCTGAAATACCATTAGTAATGATATTTTTCTATTTTTAGTATATTATTAGAATAATATTGCCTCATTATATATTATTCTCATGTCGTGATTATCCTCTTTATAATGCCTTTATTTACTGGTGTCTTTTTAATTTACACAGTTTATCTCCTCTTCTGAAAAATTCTGCTCAGTTACTCTTTTCATTCTATGTGCTGATTATTATAGTTCCAATAATCAGAAGCTGAAAAGCATATATCACAATGGAATTTTTAAAGCTTTAACATCAAAAGAACAGATTTATCCACTCTGATGCAAGATCTTTGGTGAAGTAAGCCAGTATTTTTTTTCATTCAATTAATTCATTTATTTCTAAGCAAACTTGTACCACCAAACTAATAACCAACTTTTAAACCACAGAAAGCAAAGAAGCTCAGAGTTAAGTTTTGTTTCCTGTATCAGCGAAACTGTATAATAGCTTCCAAAGATATCATTGATACAATGTTAACTTCAGTATTGTTTTGAAAACATGTAGAAATACAATGATCTGGTTGAAGCACATGATCATTAGTTCTACTCCTAGCTTTGGGAATTGGATATATTATTAAATCATCTGGCTTACTTATATTACTTATGTGCTGGTTATAATAGAACTGTTCTTAGGTATAGGAAAAGTGGGCAGTTGATAGAGTAACTAATAGAGAGTAAAATCCAAAACTCCAGCAAACAAAAGTAAGACATAAATACTCTCATACCCCTGATCAGCAGCACAGGTGCAGAGTGGGACTTGTATGCTGACAGCAGAACCATGTCAGACTCATACTAAGGTCAAAGAGCTCTTTGGGCCTGTGTCTTAGTCTCCTAAAATGCTCGTTGAGGATGGGTTCTGCTTTTCACACTGCAAAACTGTTTTTTTCACGTTACATTTGACCTAAGTCTGGGGTTTAATAGTATGGCTTCTGTAATGTTAAACTGTGTTATGGACACATTCCCTAATGTATGAAAGTGCCCTGAGGTCCAATACAAATGTGGTCCTCTGGGCTTGTGGAGATGGGCCGTGGATGGCTGGTGTCTCCTACGGTGGTCCTGGGAGGAGCCATGGCAAGGTATTAATTGAGCTCTCCCATCTGTCAATGTCTCTCTGGAATCCTCTGTGGGAGTGAAAATAGCTTTTATCACTTAACCTAGAAGAAAGAAAGCAAGTTTGCAGATAGGAAAGCTGATGTTGAAAATGGAGAACATTATTTCTCCATATTTTCAAATGCACTTTTACAGATTTCCATAATCACAAACTCTAAATCCTTGAAGCGTCATTGTTTTATTCTTCTTCTATAAAAATAGAAAAAATCTATTTAATAAAAATAGAAGTGAGGGAGGGTAATCAAAAGTTTAACATTTTACAACACATATCTCTCCAGGTTAAAGTCTTACGAGCAAGCATCAACCTCTAAATCTTCGAATATAGTAGAAACATAGATTAGCTCTTCATTCTTTGTTAGTGACTAATACATCATCATGTTGCAGAGGTGTTCTGCTTAGTAAAAGATAAGTGAAATCTTTCCCAATATGGTGTGTTATAATTGCAGAGTCATTATCAGTAGATTTCCTGAAACATTAAACGGAAATATCTCTAACAAGTGTCTGTCAAGTCTAATAAATGCTGAATTAAAAAGCCCCATCTCCAGAGATCTCTGAACCGAAACACATAGCAATTAATAACAGTTAATATATAATGAGTGCCATTTATATATGGTAACCCAAACTGAAAAGAAATCCATAGCGTTCCTTGAAAGACACTTAAGATTTCAGCCCAGGCTATCAACTGCAATTTGAAATCAAACATCATTAGGATGAAGTTCTTTACAATGAGGGATGGTGAGACATTGGCACAGGTTGCCCAGAGAGGTGGTGGAGGCCTCATCCCTGGAGACATTCATGACCAGTCTTGATGAGCAATGTGATCTAGTTAAAGGTGTCCCTACTTACTGCAGAGGGGTTGGACTACATGACCTTTAAAAGTCCCTTCCAACCCAACACGTTCTGTGGTTCTATACTTACATCATCAGTGAGATAGTTAAGGCTCTCGAGTCCATGGAAGAAATGCCGACCATCTGCTCAGAACCTTTCTGGAGCTTGAACAGATTTTTTTCCCATTTACTAATGTGCGCAGCTCTGTCATTTCATTCCTACTTCTATCTCATTAGCACTATTTAACAAACTACTTAATTGAAGATTTAAGTTAAGATAAGACTTATTTCTTTGTTCAAAGATAAATGTATTCTTTGATGCTTTGTTCATCTAGAGTTTTAAAATTCATTTACTATCATCACAAGTTCCCCATAGTAAACCTTTTTCTTCTTTACCACTAATGTCTGCCATTGGTGCTATTTAGGATAATTAGATTATCTGTCATTTCTACCTGATAAGAACCCAGGTTTTCCGCCAATGTGATTAGTGAAAGTTGTATAATGGTTCCCAGAAGTAACCTTACTCGGCTCCCTTTTCAGTACAACTTGATTTATTCTACAGTCTTCTTTGCCTTACATTGTTTCGTGGATTTCTGCTTTAATAAACCCAGATTTCAGTTTAGTCCATTCTCCGTCTCCCTCAGTGGAATTTCTTATTATTTCCTCTAAAAGTTTTTCTGAATTCCTATAAGAAGATTGAGGTTTAGTCTTAGATGTGCTTTTATACTTATCCTATCCTTGTCCTTTTTAGATTTTTCTTAAGACTAACAGAGCTTGTGCTATTCTTTTTAAAAGAAAATAAATTGAAATGTATAACTCAGCAAGATATCTTCCATTCATGGTTTATTTTTATCCTTCCAAATTTTAAAGCATTAGTTCCATTGCTGAAGGTCCCTCTTTCCCCTTTCCATTCTTTTTCCATTGCCTCTCTCAAAAAATCTTGTCTGGTGTTTAAAAAAAAAAAAAAAGAAGAAACACATACTTTTCATATCCTCCCATTTTCCTGTACATGTGTTCTTGTATTTCTAAATTCTTTCCCCCATCTCTAAAGAAATCTATCAGCCTGCCAGTCTGACTCATTTAAATTGAATACACAGCTCCTGCACTTAAAAACTAATTACGTAGCCCAGAATACATAACTCCATTGAGGGTTCCTGCTTTCCTTAGGTGTATCTGAGCATACAACTTCCTTAAAGCAATTTCTGGAAGGAAGAAAGGAAGTTAATGAGCTCTTTTCCCACAGGATTTTCTCCTGTTTTCTCACTGAATACTGCTTGAACCATTAAAATTCATAGAAACATGTACAAATGTAATGTACCATTTCACTTACTTATTCTAGTGTACTAAACACTTGTTCATATCACTAAGATAACAGTGAAATTAAAAAGTCAAAGTGAACATAGCTAAAGTTAGCCCAATAGAATTTTCTAATAGAAGCGAGCATATATATTGTCCTGTGCCTTTAATAGCTTTATGCAATACTAGCTCGACTAATTGTCTGGATGCTGAAAAAAGGGTCCATTGAATACCTGTTGCTACAGTGTTGAATCTGCACGAAATGACTGAGTTCCATTTCGATACCACCATAGAAAAAGAAAAAAAAAAAAGGAAAGAAAAAAAAGAAGTGGCCTATAAAATCAAGAGCCCTGTGGAATATATTGTATTCAAGGAGTTAGTGATCTTGAGCAAACCATGCCTGTTCTATTGGATCTTTTACTTAAGGCTTGAGAAGTCCCTTGGCATGAGCAGCCTCTGTAAAGGAGCCTGCTGGAACGCCGCATGCTGGTCTGTGCTGCACGCTGGTGGCTGTTACAGCAGAGATGACATTCCAGCCTGTCAGGAGAAGATATATGAATTTGTTTGTTACACAAAATAAAAGGCACCACAGTATAGAAGGGAGGAGAAATCTCTCCACAGATGGGATCTGCACAGCATGCTGCGGAAAAATCATCTGGTTCTGTCAGATGCTGCAGGAATGCAGGATTCCAAGCATCTGAAAGGACATAAGATTTAATTTCTAACTATATTCCTCTTTTTATTTTCTCTTATTAAAATAGGGATTTTATTATGCCATTTGTTGTCAGCTTTTCCTACTGAGATCCAGTAAGAGCCCCTCACTGTCTGTCTCTCACTCACCCCAGTGCAGAGCATTAACACAAGGAGTTGAGATGCTGAGCTACAGTCTTCTGCACTACGCTGATGAGTTTTAGATTAATTCTGTCAATGCTTTGGTTTTTTGCTACTGTGTTTAAACATCACAATAACTACACAGGCACTGTTACTGTTGTCATGAGGAAGAACATAGGATAAAATAATTAGAGATCTCAAAGTATGCTAGTGGGCACTTAGTAAAAGTTATTTACATTTGAAACTCATGAAAGGGAGTATGTGGTGGGTGACCACTGGAACAGCTGCAGGTATAGCCTTGAGTCTCTTAAAAATTGTGCTGGGACCTGGAAAAATATCTATTGATTTTCCCTTAACTTTGTGCAAAACTCTACTGGACTCTTACTTAACTAGGTGAAGGATGACTTAACTAGGTCAAGGTGGATGAAATGTTCTGTCGACAAGAATGGTTTTCATTTGATGCCTTATTTCACTAAAGAAAATAAAATGAAAAAAAAACCACTCTAGGGACATGAAGATTAGCATGAAGAGTAAGATCAAAGGTTGATTCTGTGAGAAACCTTTAAGGAGTTATTTGGGAAATGAGTAGAAATCTTTATGTATATTGCCACCAGGATTAACTGGAAATTTATCACCTGGGTTCATATTTTGAGTAGAGGATGACACAACTGATAGTAGGAAATCTGGAAAAGAGGAGGAGTAGATATTTCTGTAATTTCCATCCTGGTTTTAAGAAAATTAAAACAAGTGGATCTAGTAAGGAAAAATGAATAGGTATATGGGCAACATAAGCAAGGCTGTAGAGAGACCTAATAAGGTAGAAAACACGTTGAGTAAGTTGGTACTCTGCCAGGTTTGATTTTAAACTTCCTTGATATCTAAGGTCCAAATGTGTTGTCATTTCAGGTGACATTCAATGAGTGAAAGATTTGGGCTGTATCATGGTGTAACAGTTTTCAACATATTAGGAAATGGATGAAGTAGATTATCTATTTTTTTAATAGATAAATTTCGAAGTAAAAACATTTGCAGTGCATTTCCAAACACCAGTAATTTTGCAAAGTGTCTTTCTTCACACACAAGATTTAGAGTGTTCATATGTTATATAAAAGAAGTTTATTGCATACCTCCATAACTGAGGACCTTATTACCCAATATGTGGCTGGTTTATATTGAAATAAGTCTACTAAGTCAAGTGTCTAATAACTAATAAGCAATTTTGCTGAATTCAGAACAAACCTAAGAACAGTCAGACAGAAAGGACTGATTTGATTGATTGTGTTTATGTCTTCTTTTTGTCATGGGAGAAGATACACATGTAACCATTGAGCATTTGGATGAGCTTTCATAATCACAGATTTTTCCCTGCGTCAAAGAATAACTCCACAGAAAAGTCAAAATCTGTTACCTGTAAATCTGTGTCCAAATTCTGACACTTCAGTAGAGTTTAAAAACTAATTTTAAGATAAATTATTAAGTTTACAGTCATTTACATAGTTTACAGTTTATTCATGAAGACAAATCTCCATGATTTTAAAATACCTCATTTTCTTTCCTTGGTGTTGCTCACCCTGATTTCATATATTCAAAAAATTGTGTGCATTCTCTAGTCATTTTAACTAAAATCCCAGCTTAAATATTTAAAAATTGTATTAATAAATTGAAAAAAAAATCTCTTTTATAAAAAGATAACAAGACTGGATCAGGAAAGCTTTAGCATGAGCAAGCCAAATGCATTTTATAGTTCTTGTTAAGGGCTTTATGCATACACAGCTTAAAAAAAAAAAAGCTCTGCAATTTTGTTTCAAAAGTTATTCAGTCTTTCTTTCCTTTGTCACTAATAATGATGTAGGTTGAAAGGACTTATACAGAGCTGATTTGGGTGATTCATTCCAGCCACTACAGCAAGCCATCTAGTCTAGACAGTTCTAAAAAAGTAGCTGGAAAATATTAAAACCAACCTATGACAGTTATTAAGGTAATATTTGACAGCCTATATTTAACACCACACTCAAGAATACACTTATGTGTTACTCCTCTCCTTGGCGATTTTAGTGAAAATTACTTTCTTCCTTAGTGATTATTCAATTAATGGCATCAGTGAAAAAAAAAAACCCTAAAACCAAACCAACAAAAAACCCAAACTGAAAAACAGTGAAAAAACAAGAAAGCCAAATATAAAAGAGCAAAATTCAGTATAAGGTCCAAACCGTTCCTAATATTAACCTCGGATGATATAAAATTGTAATAATAAAAGTTATTACAACATAAATTCATCATGAGCGGAGTGCTTCTTCATTGAAATGAGTTATTGCCAATATGCCAGATCCTCTGTAAAATTAGTCTGCCAGTTTAATCAGCTGCATTAAAAGCAGCAAGAGGGAATTATGGGTATAGTGAAAACCTGAGGCTTCCTTCCTTTTTCTTCTCCCTTCATCCAGCATTGGTCAAGTCAGTCTGGGTACACCTATGCACAACAGTATGCAGTGTAGAGTTTGTGCTGTCAAGTAAGGAGTGCCACAAGACACAGCACCATAACAAGTCTAGAAAGCATAGCTTTATTTAAGTGACATCGCTAAGGTTAACTCTAGTTAATATCTTGTTATGTATAGATGCTGGAAACCAGATCCAGGGAGAGGGCAGATGGGACATTTGATTTTTAATTGCAAATTGTTGTAGGAGAATATAATGGTACCAAAAGCAACTGTTTGATACATAACGTTCTCTGCAAGAATAAGTCGTGGTTTATTAATATTGATTCAACAAATAAACCCCCCTAAAATTATCATTAATGAAAATCTACGTCATAGGGTAACCATAACTAGAGTGTCTCAATTTGCATTTCTAACTACAGTAATGAGAACTGTATTCAAATATATTTACTTTTAGTCTACAGCAGAAGCTTATTTAACCATACTTTTTTTCCAGCTGCAAGCAAATGGAGCATAGCCAGGGGGTGTCCAAGTCTTTTTGAGATTATTGCTGAGGCTTAAAAGAAGCTGAAGCCTCATGTATATTCTAAACTAATTCCTTGTAATACTTCTACACTGTAGAGTTAAATGTTGCTCCGAACAAAATATTTTATACATGTCTATGTCTCTCAGCCTGAGAAGGTTCAAATGTGCAGTAACTTAGCAGAGTGTAGTATTGTCTAAAGATACTGAAAATCCTACTGAATGAGTCACTTTATCTAACATATCTGGAATTCTTAGTACATAGTTGGTCAATATCCATGGATTTTAATACATGTAAAACCTTCTGCTTTCATACTTATAAATGCTTTATAACCTGCTACAATTTTCTATAATATGCTTAATATATCTCAGTCATTCAGTACTCTTTTATTCATAAACCTTTAATAAGAAAGATGACACGTATGTTTTCTCTAGTCAGATATTTTCCTATCACTTGAACAGCGAAACAGAATCTATAAACCCTAAAATCTTTCTTACGGAGTCAAGGGTGACAAATAATACATTAACCAGCAATGCTACCAGGCAAAATCATTTATGGAGCAGCATACCGCAAGTGTAAAATAGATTTCATCCGTGTAAAAGCAGTGCATCCTCCAGTACTCTATTTAGAAATGTGCATACAGCATATGGGTAGGTGTCTTTAGCATAACTCAATACCTCCTCAAAGCATCCATTTGAGACATGTCAGAGAATCCCTTCCTGCTGCTTCATTTTGCCACTCCTTTTGCAATGAATCTCTCCTTTTCAACTGCCTAGGAAAGAAAGTCTTCCAAAGATCCAGAAGGTCATGAGCTGTGAACAGAATGAATCCTTTATATAGCAACTTGGATGAATAAAGAATTTTTTCTTCTGTAAACATGAATTTGACATAAAATATTATTTTCAAACTGCCAAATGTTTTTCCTCTGGCAGAGGAGAATATTATAGCCTATAGCTGTAGGAAAATAGTATTTCACTTTCAGAAATCATTGAAAATGCCTACTACATTAGCATAAAACAATTTCATAAACATTTTTTTATATTCTGGAACATATTTTTCATTAGAAGTCAAAACACATGCAAACAACTTTAGTCTATACTTCCAGAATCTTATAAAAGAAGATAAAATGTTAGTTTTACTAAGCATAAAAAAATTTAGTCCTTTAAGAAAGATAAAATGACAGGGATCAAAATAAACTATTCAGTGAAAATTTGTCTGCAAATTTGTCAAAGCCCTGGCCAAAGACTCATTTTTATGTAGTCAATCATCTGTAGCATTTGAGTTCCATCCAATGGACTCCATCTGCTTTCACTTTCCTGTCTTTCATGAAGCCCAGGCTCTGCTGTGCCCTGTGTTTCTTGGCACATGATGTCAGAATTATCTTTCTAACATTGTTAGCTGTAAGATATCCATGTTAAGTGGGTACAAGGCCTTCAGTTTGCAGATCAGACTCATCCAGCCAACTTCAATACTGTACATAAGATTATGAAAAAATATATGTGGATTTGCTTAATTGCATGCTAGTCCAGATATTAGGTATTTTAAAGTCCTACTTGTGGATTTCAAAATTGTAATATGACAGCATGGCTGGAATGTTCTTTCTTACAAGTACAATATACAGATGTAGAAAAAATCAATAGTATATGCAATTTCTTCAAGATTCTCAAGCATTTTCTAAGTGTCTGTCAGTCCTCTATGACTAGAGAACATTTGATCATCAAATCAACATCAGACCATGTAATATGAGGTATAGAGAGGATCTCTTCTACAGCTTTTGATCTTAAGTTTCATCTAAGATATTGAAACATATTTCTTTTCCTTCCTTAAAACCATTTCCTTTTTCATTCTCTCCTATGTCAAGATTCATTTGTCTGCCCTACCAGCCTTATTTTTTTGAAAAGTTTGTGATATTACTTCATCTTCAGNTTCCCCTTTTATGTTTGCTGAATTAGCATGGTCCACCCCCTTGATGAGGACAGCCTCGTCTCAGGTTTCTCCCTTCTCTCAGGTGACGTGTAACATGATTTGGGTGGGGAGATGAGAGCTATAGTCATACATGTTTAGCATGATCTCTATAATCTTCATTAGCATATGCAGGGGGGTGCGCTTTCATATGTATTTCACGGATAATGAAGCAAAGGTCACTTTTTGGACACGATGGCCTTGAGAACTGAGAACTAGCAAGCTCGTCACACGAGTGGCAGAACTATCCGGTGTTCACAAGACAGTTCTCCCACCCCTTCAGGCGCCAGAAATGTTAGTCTTATCAGTTCTTTGAAAACCAGGCCTGCATTATTTATTTCCTTAAGAGTGTTTGAGGCGTTCCATTGAAGGTTTGGAGGACCTTCTGCCCCTCTTCAGGAAATTTATGGTCCATCTCTTACAAATGGCTTCAGGAAAAATTTTTCTAAGATACTGCTCCACTTCTGGTCTGTCAGAGCACCACATACTCAGGGTCTGAAAATCTTATTGACTCACCTTTAAAACAGGTGTCATAATTTTCAGTTTGAAAGAATGATTTGGGACTAAATTGAAAGATGAAACACAAGGATAAAGATTGATAATACATTATGCTATGAAAGTGCAAACAAAATCTTCGTAACACTGTTGTGTATACACGGTCATTAATACAATTAAACAGCAAGAACTGTCGCAAGTTTCACTTTGGTTAAATTCATTAGCAACATTCATGAAGTCTTTACCCCTGGTCACTGGAATTACCATCAGTGTAGTCCTTTCTTCTGTAGAGTTCACAGAAGGCTCAAGTTCCAAAATAACTGAGTTACCTATTGCTTTCTTCATGCAACATAGAGACAAGAAAAGCTCAGTAGATTGCAAATGTCATTGTATTTCATTAGCATTCTAATTTAAAAAACAAAAAAAGAAATATCTTTTTATTAGGGAGAATGTCACAGAGGATTTTTCCACTCAATGAAGATGTTGTGGCAGTTTTTTAGTTAAATAGGCTAAAATGAGAAATGATAGTCTAGTCCTTTGTTCCTGTCAAGTTGTGCTGTCAACGAGCAGTTGGCAGAAAGAAACTCTCCAGGTGGTATAAAGCTGTCATAGTAGCCAGTCCGCAAAATAGCTCTGACCTAACTGTTCACCCACATATGAGCATCAGCTGTATTGCCAGCTCTAAATGTCCAGAAATACCAACTCAGTTTTAAAGGAGTTTTTCAATAGTCTTTTATTTTCAGTGTTGCTTTAAGGAATCAGCATTGTTCAGTTAAGTTTAATTTTTCTACAGACTTGAGGACTAAGATCTCTTTTTAACAAAGGAAAGTTGAGAATCTGTTAAATGAATCCAAGGGGTGACTGTTAAATGAATCCAAGGGGTGCTTTAAGACTCACAAGACAGGTGACAAGAATGTGAGAGTGAACAATGCAAGGTCAGAAGTGATGAAGAGTTGTGTTGCAGTGAAATCCTATGACAGAATATTTCTGCTCTAAGGTTGTAGATGGGGCTGGGAGGGGGGGTGGCATTGCAGAAAAGTGGGCTTAATCAATCCTGATTCCTTCTGTTTTTCTAGAACCATTTGTAAGAACTCATGGTAAACAACACGAGGAAAATGCAAGGGCTTAATCAGTTGTGCTGGTGAATGTGTAGCTAGTCTAAATCATTACAGGACAGTTTAAATTTTTATGGGCCAATTACTTTTGTGGCATATTAATGCTGTAATCTGATGAACAGTTAGTGATGAACTTTGATCTCATCACTTATACCTCCTTTTATTAACTAACTGTGCACTTAATCGCACTGAAGAACTCTATGGAACTGTGCTCAACTGTACAGCAGCTTTACATAATGCAGATCACTTTACAGGGCATACATTAAATGAAGCTGAAAAACATGCTTCAGTCTTCTCAACTTTCTGCATCACCTTTTCTCCTTGTTTATATTCTCTACAACTTCTTGTCATCTTTAGTGTCTGTTTTATTTGCCAACAGCAAACTGTTTTAAAAATAAGAGAGGACAAACACTGCATTCTGGCTGCACAGAGAATGTTCAATGTTGACAAATTTTTTGGCTCAAGAACATTACCATTCTTGTTTGTATGTCTAAAACTTAGCATCAGAAGCCAGAGTGGAAGATAATTTTCGGTCAAAAATTTTTTACCATCAAATTTCAAGATGATAAATTCTAAAAATCAAAACATGTAAAAAAATTATCTCTACTGAAAAGTAGAGATTTTTCACAGTTTTGCTATTGTGAGATTACAGATCTGTTTAATGGAGACCAATACAGCTGAAGTAGTATTATGAAAAATATGTTCCGTTCAATGGGAAATAAATTTTAAAAAAAAATGGTAGGACACTTCTGGAATGAGAAGTGGAAAGCTGCAAATCCTCTATGAACTGCTTCACTACCCACATTTAGTATATGCTATCTGATGTTAGAAAAAGCCACCTGCAATAATAAAACAAGCTCAGTTAGGCCACTATAAAAATAAAGTAATGCATAATTTAAGAAAGTCAGGATGTTATTGACGTTAGAACTAATCAGGAATAAAATGTTTTTCCAACAGACAATCAGCTTAATTTACTTCTCACATTATCTGAATTGACCTGTTCCCTTGGAATGTTTTTGTTTAATAAATCAACAATTTCTAACGGAAACATTTCCAATGTAATGTTTTCAACCAGCTCTAGCCAGTATTGTGGGGGTTTTGTTTATTTTCTTGACATCATAATTCTTTATTCTTTTCCTTAGATTATAAATACTGTTACTGAAGAAAAAATTTTATAAAAAAGGAAAGATAAGAAAGGTCTAGATCACAATATGCCAACTTTCTACCATAGAACAGAAAACGCAGCACAGTAGTTCTAGCTGGATCAGGCACACATCTAGATAGGTATTTACAAAAATTTTTAATTATTATTGTAAGTTAATTTTGCGGTGATTAAGCTGAAGCTAGTAATGGTGCAGTGTCTTAGAGTTTCACCTTGAAGAAGCCTGGTCCAGTATCTATTCTGTGGGTGCTGGGAGTAGTTCCCTGTGAAGTGTGCTCGCTGCCACACACTTGGCAGAGTTCCCTTGCAGTCTTAGCTGCCAACTCAAGCAAGGATGTAAGTCAAACAGTGACTTCACATTTTGTCCCATTTAACTGCTAGGTTCTTTAAATAGTTTGAATGTAAGCATGGGGACCTGAACATGCATAGTCTTGATTTTATTTTAAAATGGCCTTATTTTTTTGTGAAAGTGCAGTAAGAGGTTCTCATGCAAACATCCTTTATCAAACATCATTCCATGGGAAAGTTATCCAGGGTCCATCTGATGCTATTTGAGGATGAGGTTCCCAGCATCCAAGGTGAGGTAAGATCTACTCACTATCTATCTTTATATGTATTCCATCCTATCAAAACAGCTGTTTTATTACATCATTTGGCATTGGGCCTTTCTTCTTGAGATAAAACCAGAACCCTGCACCACCTCCTTCTCCTTCTTTCATCTCCCACTCCGGTACAGAACACATGGACCAACTCCCTGTCTTCCAAATTTTTAAATCTCTTTCTTTCCTTTGAATGTTGCTGTAATGCACAATATGAGAAAGGACACATTTTCTTCGTCTTTCAAGTAGCCATAATTTGCAAGTGGGAGTAGCTATCAATTAATTTTTTTTCTTATTCCTGATACAGGCAGCCTCATGTATTGAGCATCCCAAGATTTTTCTCAGCTTGGCACGCTAACAGAGTTGTGGAGGAATTTGTTATAATGGGGAAAATTCTGCAATGTAAATCACTCTAGAAAACTGAAAGAGATATGATTCACCATAATTAGGGAGAAATTACATGTATTCTCTTTGGTACCAGTCCAGTTTCTTCAACCAAAGGCAGTTGAAGCACACAAAAAAATATTTACTGTAGACTTACTTAAAATATTTGAAACGATTTGCATTAATTCCTACATAAACAGCACCCCTGGAGTTAGACAGCAAACGATGTCTCTGGCAATAGATAACCAGTAATTACTTTTTTCCTGAAACCACATTAATGTTCTAAATAATGCAGCCACTTCTGTGTTAAAATTTCATGAGCTTGATTGTAATTATTCTTCAGTTTGTGGCAGTCTCGACTCTACAGTACACTCTACAAGGCTTGCTCCAGATCTAAAAATAACATCATCTGTGCCTGCTGTGTCCTTTTTTGACACTAGAAGAGCGTAAATATGGATGGAAAACCCACTTTGCATGTTATTAAAAGGTTGCTAGCTATGCACAATTACCCCATTTGATTTAAAGATGTTCTCTACTCATTTTTTCCTTCAAAGTCACTAAGCGAACAAGCAAACAAAAACTCCTAGACAGCCTGTTAATAAGAAAAGACAACTTTTGAGGATTACCTGTGGGCAGGGGAGGACAAGTTGTGGCCTCATCATGGAATTACAAGTTCACAGCAGAATCCCATGGGGAACAGGCATGTAATGGACTTTACTGCTGACTTGAGAAGGAACTGATTTCTAGTCCTTCATGTAATTGGTACAGGCGTGGAAGCCCAGGCTTCCTCTTCCTGGGACATTTGACACAGTTTCCTCAACTAGAAAAATTAAAGTAGGCTGTAACAATCCCTGTTGGCTGAGTTAACTTCTTACAAGGGCAGCCCAAATCCTGGAAATTCTTCAAAATTTCACAGGAAGACATGGAATATAACCAGGTCTTATCATATTGCTTTCTCCTTGTATTTGTGGAAATGCATGTTACGTATTTGAGTAACTTACATGTCTTGAGGCTTGAATCAATTCTAATTTTAATAGGAGTGGTATGGGATCTCCTTCCTTACTGTCTTAATACTTTTTAGATGCAAACACTTTTTTCTAAGATTTTTAATCTCTCTTTTAACTTTCCCCTTAAGCGATTTCTGAAAAGCTCACACACTCCAACTATGTTTATCTTTAAAGTAATTGTTTATAGTTTTGGGGGTTTGTTTTGGTTTTTTGGTTTTTTGGGTTTTTTTTTTTGCAGTAATCTGGGGAAAAAGAGCAAATAGAATTATTGTCTGAGAAGGTATTCTGCAATGGGAGGAATCCATTATGGTCCCTGTAAGAAAGGCACTCAGACTCTGTAACGTATCATTTCAAATGCTGTTTTTTAGAGGTAAAACTATAAGGAGAGAACACTGTAGGTAGTCTTACATCCCCTTAGTTGCTGCAGCATGCAATGCAGACTCCATCCATAGAAGAGATTTTCCTCTTTTGGTCATTTGAGCTATTATTGGATTTTCTCACAAGGAACGACTTGATCTACCATTTCTACCGTCAAATAGAAGTGATGTTCATATGAGAACTTCTTGCTGCACTTCTAGATAAAGGCAAGGCCATACAGGTGGTGTAACAACTAGCACCAGGTAGGAGTTGGCTGAGGCCATCCTGTGGCCAAGGAATTTGTGCCACACCACACAGTGCTGAAGGCCATACTGGACATGCAGCACAGCACAGGCCTGGACATACTCAGGATAACTTTCACGTGGATCACTGAATTCTCAATATGCAATGCTCTTCCAGTCAGGATCAATACACAGGGAAGGTAAAGGATCTGCTGAAAAGCCAAAGCCAGTGATAGAAATAGGAATACAGAAGAAAACATCTTAAAGGGAAAAAAAAAGTAATCTGAGAGTCTATCCGGGGCACACAATGGATACTTAATTTTCAAAATACCACTTTTACAGACAATCTTTTGCAAAATAGGAACAATAGCAAACTTCTTTTAACTTGCACAGCTTTTTTGAATTGCAGGCTTTTCATTTTATTCACAGACTATAGAATTGAAACTGCTTACTACAGAAAATCAAGCTACTTCACATGGAACAATCTGCCTTTAATTTTCCTTAAGGGTGATATAATCATCAAGTTCAATTCAACAAAAGTGTAAGCATGTGTCTACCTTTAAATACAGGTCAAATAATCTATTAAGCATTTCCATTGCTAGCTGTCTCCATTTATTTCACCTGATACTTCTACAGCTAAGTCTAATTGACATTTCATTTCAATCACTGAAACTTCAAACGCATTTTGCTAGTCATACGTTTAAAAACTTTGTTGACTGGAAGATCGGGTATGGGAGATACTGTAGAGAAACAAGAGCAAGTAATGATTTCAAATTCAGGAAGGCCAATTTTAAAAGACAGAAGAGTGGTCCCAGCTAAAAAACTTTGGTCTGCAGTGCATTTAGCTTTCTGCAAATCCATTCTCAGCATGCATAGCTTCTTTATATCTGCTAAATATAAGTTTATATTTATTATTACCTTGTCTTGCAATTCACCATTCAAGCTTATCCTCTGTGCTATTACTACTGTATTAACTACTGGTTTAAATGATCTGATATTACCATTGTTTTTGAAGATTTTGACACCTCATTTTGCTGTATGCATAGAATAAAAATGAAGAAACAGTTGAGACCAAAAGGAGCTTGGCAGGGCAGTGCTTGTCACAAAGAACGAGCAATAAAAGCTTTCAAAATCTCAGTAATTCAAAAGTCAGAATATTTCTTCAGCTCTTGAAGGACACCATAGGAATCTGCTAAACTGAAATAGCTACAATCTTTTACAGATTATTAAAGTTACAGGATTTAGGGGGCACATACTATTGATTCTTTTGCCCCTGTGAGTAGAACACCAGAAAGGAAATTACTCTAGTTGTCTGGAGAATTAATAAATGTCATCAAAATTTCATTCAAAAATAAATTACATGAATATTCTATTACGATATTCCAGTATGTGTCTAAAATATGTGGATGTACTGTAGATCACATTTGAAAAGTCAGGTCACCTGTTAAAATGTTATACAACTGGAAAAGCAAAAATGCTAATACAGTCTTTTAAAACTAGGAAAAGGTTGATTGACTTTTGTTATTGTTCTACTGTGAGCACTTCACCAGAAAAAAACAGCACTTTTTGGTACCTTGTCTTGCAGAAACTGTTGAGTTTATAGTACCATTTAATGCAGAAAGGTTGTTTCATCAGGGTAGCACAACACATTCCCTTTGATCAGAGCTAAAAATAGCACCACTCTGCAGAAAACACACTGTATTACCTATATTTTTAATTTCTTGTCTATAGCATATGGTAGGAAACAAAAATCACAATTCATACACCATATATAGTAGAAGAAACTGCACAAGCTGAACACTCAGGAGTTCATTGTGATTGCCTTCCTCATACTGAATATTTTTCATTGTGAGTAGTCCTATTGAAGGCCATTTATGAAGACAGGTGTATGGGGTTTGCATAACGAGGTTTCGGCAGGGGGGGCAAGCTACAGGGGTGGCTTCTGTGAGAAGCTGCTAGAAGCTTCCCCTATGTCTGACAGAGCCAATGCCAGACAGCTCCAAGGTGGACCCGCTGCTGGCCAAGGCTGAGCCCATCAGCAACGGTGGTAGCACCTCTGGGATAACATGTTTAGGAAGGGGGAAAAAAACCTACACAGCAGCATCCAGAAGAGAGGAGAGTATGTGAGAGCAACAACTCTGCAGGCAACAAGATCAGTGAAGAAGGAGGGGAGGAGGTTCTCCAGATGCCAGGAGCAGAGATTCCCCTGCAGCCTGTGGTGAAGACCATGGTGAGGCAGGCTGTGCCCCTGTATCCCATGGAGGTTAATGGTGGAGCAGATATCTATCTGCAGCTCGCAGAGGACCCCACGCCTGAGCAGTTGATACCCGAAGGAGACTGTGACCCCATGGGAAGCTTGGCTGGAGCAGGCTCCTGGCAGGACTTGTGACCCCATGGACAGAGGAGCCCACACTGGAGCAGGTTTGCTGGCAGGATTTGTGACCCCATGGAGGACCCATGCTGGAGCAGTCTGTTCCTGAAGGACTGCAACCCATGGAAGGGACCCATGCTTGGGCAGTTCATGAAGAACTGCAGCCATGGGAAAGACTCACACTGGAGAAGCTGATGGAGGGCTGTCTCACATGGGAGGGATCCCACACTGGAAGCAGGGTAGGAGTGTGAGGAGTCCTTCCCCTGAGGAGGAAAGAGCAGCAGAGACAACATGTGATGAACTGACGGCAACCCCCATCCCCCTGCTCTGCCTGGGGGAAGGAGGTAGAGAATTACGGATTGAGCCCTGGAAGAAGGCAAGGGTGGGGAGAAGATGTTTTCAGATTTGGTTTTATTTGGCATTAAATTAAATTGACTTCTGCAAGTGGAGTCTGTTTTGGCCCTGTCGGTAATTGGTAAGTGATCTCTCCCTGTTCTTATCTCGACCCACAAGCCTTTCATTATATTTTCTCTCCCCTCCCAGGAGAGGGGAGTGATATCACTCCCCAGGAGGGGAGTGATACAGACTCTTTGGCGAGCACCTGGCATCCATCCAGGGTCAACCCACCACATCAGATATTTCAATTCCAGCTCTCTATTAATCCCTTACATTAGTAATTTGTAACAGCTAGTTCCCTTAAGCAGTCATCTTTCTTGAATTAAATATACTACCAATTACAAGAAAAAAGATAATCTCACAAGGATCTTAGTAGTGTTCTGAGGCTTCAGGAAAGTGAAATAGAAAAGGTTGACATAACAGTGACATAACAACTGTTTTCTATGTATATTTTCTCAAAGTTCAACTCAAAGGATAATTTAGCAACAATTGTTAGCTACACAATAAAAATCCCAGTGATTTGTGAAATCACTTTAAAAAATTGTGCATTCTAGAAACAAATAATGCTGCTGTCCTCTCAATGTCACTGTATTTTGTGTTTTATAACATTTTGCTTTGTAAGTGTTCCCAAATGACTTGAAACATTCATCTGTTTTATAAAGTAAGCTCTGTTTTGAAAAAATCTCCTGTTACCTGAGTTGTGTATTTATTGCATTTTTTAGCCTTCATTAAAATGTAGTATCTAGAATAAACTGGAATATCCAAAGAGTGTACACATTTAAATTGAGTACTTTTGATCCAAACGGAAATCAGCCAGCATGTGTGGTGAAGTTACCCATGTAACTATGGAATAAATGAACATTAACAAGGAGTGTGCTGTTAATGAGAGCAAAAAGGAACAGAGTGAAGCTACTAAAGTCAATTACATCCGCTATTTTCCTAGTCAAAAAACAGATATGATGGTGATCTGGAGGACATATTGGGTTATAAGAAGACATTTGTTTTTATTTACGTAAATAAGTGTATTATCATGCAAAAAAAAAAAAATGCATGTTCTTGGATGCAGAGGTGAGATTCTCCTGCACTCCTCATGAAAGTCCATGGAAGCCATTATGGTAAGAGTATGGAGCAGTGCCCAGAGCCCTGTTGACAGGGGTGTTGCAGCACTTTCTGTACATAACTACAACAGCTCTGGAAGCAAGCTCTAGCAGCACTCCCAGGGGAGAGAACTGAACAATCTTTATCAGGGTGTGTAATTATAGGATAAGGGATAATGGTTTTAAACTGAAAGAGGGGAGATTTAGATTAGCTATTAGGAAGAAATTCTTTAATGTGAGGGTGGTGAGGCACTGGTACACGTTGCCCAGGGAAGTTGTGGATGCCCCATCCCTGGAAGTGTTCAAGGCCAGGCTGGATGAGGCTTTGAGCAGCCTGGTGTAGTGGGAGGTGTCCCTGCCTATGGCAGGGGAGATTAGACTATCTGATCTTTAATATTCCTTCCAACCCAAACTGTTCTATGGTTCTATGATTCCTTGGCTTGCACACTTTCCCTGTGCGTATGCAACGATTTGTCCCACTCTTACCAGACCCGTTTTGACCTGGTGAGAAGAACTGAGTTTGAAGTTTGGTTAGTGCAAGTTTAAGAGGACATTCTCAATTTCTGGATTCCTGGAGGGCCATACCAAGGAAGGAGTCAGCATGGGATACCAAGTTCTAGCGAGCTTCCTTCCTTTCTGTGTCATGTCCCACATGAAAGACAGGTGTTGTAAGTAGCTGTTGCAAGTAACTGTGGACATTCAGTCATTGTTTGTGACCTGACCAGAAAGGCCAGATCAGATCGATTCACAGCTTTCTCCTCTGTAACTTACATTTACACAAACTAAATGTTTATCTGCAGCTCTAGAATAATGTAATAGCTTGAAGATAATATTTCTGACTAGTAGCACCTTTGTATTTTAGAGGTTAAGTAGAGTTAGTTTTTACCAAGTCAGCCAAGTTCTTGTGACATTGTTAAAGATCAAGGCCTTTTTAAAGTTGTCTAGCAGAATGTATAAGTGATGCTGCACTGAAACTTAAGGAAGATGAGTAAGTACCACAAAATTTCTATAGATAATAGAAGATAAATAGAAAGATACTGTAAGAGTGGGCACTTGCAAAAGGAGAAAAAATCTGGAAAATATTTTTTAGATGTCTATTGTATATATATAGCTGGAGGTAAGATTTATGTTCATATCTAAACAATCGTATAGTGCTATTTTTTAAATTGTTGAGTTGATTTGAAGTGCAACAAACATTCACTACCTGAAATGGCACCATGTTAGAAGAGAATTCAAGCTTGTTTCTTTTGATTCCATGTCTTAAAAAACAGATTGTGTGAGACTGAAATATCCTTTGCTGTCCTTTGGCATTTTTTTCATTTAAACTAGGAGTACTAGGAAAAACTCCATCTTGCTATACTATTTTATGTGCTGCCACATTGTGAGAACAAAATCCATAGTTGCAAGCTACCTGTCAACTAAAAGACATGATTTTAAATTTACCTGTTTCTACATGTTTTACAAAAACTAATTAGGCCTCAGGATGTGTCTCTAACATAAGTACTATTACCATGACTGTCTTTCAGAGCTCTGCTACAACTGCAGCCAGGAAAACCTTTTTTTCGCTTCTTAGGAGGTCAGAGGTGATAAACCTCACAAGACAAAATTATCCTGCTGTTAAATCACTAGAGCAGGACAAGCATAGATGTCAGTGATTAAACGAGGTCAGCAACAGAATTCCTGCTTGCAGTTAACCTTGCCTATATTCTTATGAACATAGCCATATGTCTTACATTATATAGCCATTGACCGGTCAGTTAATGGAAGCCCCGACTGTGCCACCCTTTCTAAGATGTGGCTGATCAAACTGATCAAACTGATCATTAAATTGCCAAACCTTAAGAAACAGTTATTTGAAACACACTTAAGTGACTGATCAAAATGTCAATAATATCTATTAATGTTGAATGACTCCTCAATCTTCTAATTTCTCAGATGTAAAATCCGATGCATATGGACTTGATAAACAACAAGTGAAATTATCACCTTTGTATGGTTATTATCTGATCTTTCTGCCAATTACTAGCACTGCTACCAGGTTCTTAAAAAATCTGTGTTAGCATGCTTCTACTCTCACAATCTTGACTTAAGAAATGTAAATTTTAAAAGCAGGAATTGAATGCTGAGAGTATCTCAATGTTCATTTCAAGCATGTTAACTACAATGTATTTTACAAAATCTATACTCATAAAAGTGACTATAGGAATATTATTTTTTTCCCCAGGCAATGAACTTTCTATGAATTCAGTAGATATTTTATGCAGAAACACAATATCCAGCACCATGGCTTGCTTCCTTGGAACCAAGATTCTTTAAGTGATCTCTGTAGATCCAATTCTGGGAAAATCTGTGGGATCCACTTCCTTAGCACCTGTCCTAGGGTCTCCATACACAATCTCAGAGTTGCATTGGGAGATTTTAAAGAGGTTGGAAGTCAAGGGTAAGGGCAGGATGTGTTTGTTTTGTCCAAGATCTTAATTTTCTTTTCCTTCCTTCAGCAGTATAGTAAATGCAAACCTAATGTTGATTATATTACAAAGCAAATTTATTGCACAGTATTGTTTTTAAAATAAACATTATGTATCCCAAAAGTGGGAAGCAATACTGACATGAGACACTGCATAAAATTTAAGGTTCAGCTTTTTGTATCAGTATTGCTCTTCTAAGTTGCTACACAGAATTCAAATGTGGTGATTTTTTCAGTGACTATTTGAAAATGGAAAACATTGGCTTGAGAAAGAAAGATCTGCTAGCTGAAAATGTAAATAATGGTGTGTATGTGTGAACATATATGGGGAGGTTGAGTGTATATACATCTTAAATCTGATCAGCAAGTCAAATGGTAGTTAATAAATTAGTTACCTTACTTCTGTATTTGTTTATGAAAAGTCAAGCTACCAGAAAAACAATATTGTTGTGACAAAGTTTTCTATGCCAACAGTTGATTTGTCTGTATTATTGTTCCTCGAGTCATTAAAAACATATTTAAGCAATATAGATTTTTCAGGGCTGTTACAGTTATGAGAGACAGCATAATTCTTCACAAAGCTGGACTTCAAAGTGGACTTCAAATGCTGGAATAAAATTTGGAAAAATATTTGGTTTGCTCAGCCCAAACCACATATAGGATCACTAATTCATCTGCTCTGACCTTACTGCTCCCTGAGAAAAGGCTTAGTAATTGCCAATGACTCTCTGGGAACTATGGATTTTCACTTGAAATTGCTTCATACATTTCTATAAAGTAAGACAACAGCCTGAAAGGCACTATTACTTAATGCATTAACCTTTGAAAGTTGAAAACAGCAGAAAACACGGAAAAGTAAGATAAATCAATGACTAGACAAGTAAAGCATAACAAAAGAAGATAGAGGCACACCTCTCATTTCTGCTCTCCTTACTCTAGTAATGGTGATAAATTCCAGAAAGTAAATGAAGGGATTGCAGTTTTATAAGTAATCTAATTTAAAAAAAAAGAGAAAGAAAATTTAAAACAACTATTTGAAATAAAACTTCTAATTCACTACAGCACTTAGAATATATAGTATTTTTAACCATGTAGTTACAATACTGACTGCCAAAGCATAAGAGTGTGTAGAAACCTTAGTTGCTTTAGTGTATGCTTGAATTATTTGCTGCATTTAAGCCTAAGAGCTTTTGAAGATTTTCATTTCTTCTTAATAACTCAGATTTTTGATAACCTGCATCAATATAGAAAAGGTAAAAATGTCTTACATAATGATAATTTGGAGTACTATGAGTGCTACAGGGAATGACAGCTACACTGTGATATGTCTGTGTTAGAGTTGAATATATACGAAGTCGTCAAAGTTTTTTACAGCTCGTTTGTCTAGTTTTTGTATTGTGTCCACAACAAGGAAAAAAACACTCAATGTGTGATATAGCATACCTCTATGAATACCTTTTTGTGATACTAATTTAATGGACTCCGTAGTACACTACACGCCTTGTTTTGACCACATGATCGTGTTAGCCTATTCATTCCTTGAGACCTTAGACTTGATGTGTTCTTGTATGAATTAAATCCAGGATTTCTGTAGGCAGCAGTAGAATAGCCAGCTCATTTCTAAATCTACCATGGAGTCCAAGACTCCCTGCCATTTTTGTAGCCTCCAAGTACATACAAAGGAACAATAATTAATTATACTGTTTCATATACCTTGAATGCAAACTTGAATAGCCCTGAGAATCCTGTAAATGCTGACAGGAAAATCTTGAAAATGTAGAATATGTAGATGTAAAAATGTAGACAATGGGTTACAGTTCTGCACTGTAACTGCAAAAAAATTATATGCAGTTTATATTTTAAAAACAGTCTTTAAAGACTTCCAGCAATAATGTATGCAGATTCTCTTCTTCACTAACAGTAAAATTCACTGTAGTAGGGAACACTAACATCATTGTGCTTAACCAACTCTCACCTAAACTCTTATTTGCAGCTAAGATTTAGTCAGAATAAACTGTGATAACAATGTTCCCTATAGTCATACAGCAGAAATACCATGAAAGGGATGTGTTTGTCTTCTCCTGGTGATGGTACTAAAGGGACCTGCTCTATGAACCACAAAGAAAAAGCATACCTTTGCTTAGTTTACTTGGGCTGGCTGCAAAAGAATTTTGGAGAACACGGTATTCTCAATGATTTTTCCTTTAAAGATCATAACATTGTGGCATAGCACACCGAAGTGTTTCTTCATTGGATCACTGTTATTTAAGTGTCTGATCTGTGCTTGAATCTGTTATGTACAAAGAACCTGTATTGGATAGAAATGGCAGAAACTAGATTAGGTAGAGTAGGGTTGGGACAGGGAGCTTTGTGACACTCATTTGTGATATAGTCTTAAATGTTTAGCTATTGTTTCAAGCAAAAGCTGATTTTCACTTTTTGCTTCTTTCGTAACATCTTCCTGAGATGGGAACACCACTTCAGCCACATAAGGCCCAAGTATATAGTCTTCATGTGGAACCATGAAGGGTTACATGTAAGTCTTTAATTTTGTACAGCAATGTAGAATAAGACAATGTGCTGGAATGTACGTGACATTTTCCTGAAAGCCACTGCTGCAGGTCTTTCATCTTTAGCTCATCTTATTAGCACGCAATCCACCAAAAGGCAAATTCAGGGCCTGCATATCCTACTGTAATTCTACAGCATATGCTTATGTTGAGGCCACACACATGGTTCATAAAGCTGTTACAGAATTCCTGTGTGTTTGGGTTTGGGGCACTGTGTGTTGTGGAGCACAGAAAGACAGTTTTTGTGTTTCACTATTAAATTCAGGCATTAGTCCAAATGTAGATAAGCCATCTTTATTTCCTCATGCTTACATCCCTGGATGAATCAGAACTGACAGGAGCTGATGAATTGTCTGGTATCCTGTTCACTAATATTTGATCACCATTTCTAACTATAGCCATTTTTGTTGAAATGTAAAAGTTAGTTGATCCGACCTAAATTAAAAAGGAAGCATTCTATATGAGTTCCCAAGTGAAAGCCAATGATTTATAACTATCCTTTACAATTGCAAAATAGTCTAAAAGCTGTAATGCCATTTATGAAGTGTTGAATAATACACAGCAGCATGCGCATTATTTATAGCTCCCTATGTATGAATAGAAACTCAGCTAGACTTCCCTGAAGGTATACTTCAAGGACTGTTTCTTAATGTTACATCTGAGGAACTAGTTTGTGAAGATGAACGTGACATTTATTATTCATTTAAGCATTAACTGTAGGGGAAGACTTATTCTTTTTAAATATAATTACCCTTGTGTAATGGGTAATATAGATCCTTCAAAATCTGAAAGACTGTCCTTGTGACCAAAAGCCCACAGACAGCAAGCTGCCCTAACAATTTCAGTTATGTCAGCTGTGGAAGTTATGTTTAAGTTCTTGTACTCTGAGGAATTGCCTTGGGAGTCCAAAGGAACAAGGTCTTCTGCATAGGTCACAAAATATTTGGGAATAGCAAAGTGATAATTTTTGCTGCTGATATGAAATTTTTCAGGCTAATCAATGCTAAGTTGACAGTGAAGTGTTGCACTGATAACACTTAATGACTGAAAATAAAATGACAGATAAGATGATATGATGACAAATACAAAGGAAGGACCAGGACTTCACAGTGATGCAAATATTTTGTGTGAGACTCATTTGATCAAATGTAGGTACTTACAGTGTAAACTTTCACCTGTACTTTAGTTTCCTATTCCCCATCAAAGGTATTACTCATGCTATCCTAAAGCAGCTCCTGAAAACTCACATTTTTCTCTGTTGAATACAAAGAGAAATTAGGATAAAAGTCTGAAGCCCAAGACTTCTTCAGAAAACACCGAACTGCATTAACAAAATTTTCTAGCATCCCTCTAGGCCAGAGATACTGGAGGTTACTGATGTATGTAGAAAAACTGCAGTACAAATAGGTTATACTATAAACACTTTAAGCTCATACTGCCTAAAAAAAGCCTTTTACTGAATATTTTCATCTTTAATTTTAATAAAATGGATTGTATTTGCCTGAATACTTTCCACACTGCAGTAGTAATTACTGTTAAGGAAAGTGCCAAACCCCTTTCTCTAGCTATTAAAGCATTAAAGCAGTTTACTTTGATTCAGGAATTGCTATAGATCAGTAAATTGTTTCTTTGGTAAACAAAGGATGGCAGATCCTCAGCATTATTTTCTTTTCTTCTTTTTAAGTGCCCAATGAGTGTTCTTTGCCTATGCAGTGCCTTTGTTAATGAAAACTGACTGTAGGTGTAATAGACCAATCGCCACGAAACTTTTTCCAAATTCAGAGACTTTCAGGTCTTGAATTTCTGTAGTTACCCATATCAGGTTGTTGTGTGGCTGGTTTCTCGAAAATATGAGGAATATCCAGGACAACGAATTGCACTAGGTGACTCAGTCGCCCTTGACAGGTCTCAGGACAAGCCTCCTCTCAGCTCTTAGACAGCTGTCTGCACATCAGCCAACCCCTGTTCTCAGAAGCTGGTAATATCTCTGGCTACAAAGCAGGAGATTTCTGCAGACATGGGAAAAAAATCAGTAATGACTGGATTTGCAGCACGAATCTCCAGTGCCTGCAGTTCTGACCCCTGTTATTTCTGTGGGTTGATTGAATTTTTCCACTCTTCCAGGCAAGAAGACGGATATTTTCACTACTATAAAGCACTATATATATGTTAATTATTAGAGAGAGATGGAACTGATAACAGAAACTAGCTGGGGAAAAAAAGGATGTTAGGAGAACAAAAAGCATTGAAAAAATTTAAGTATGAGTCAAAGGTGAATGCTGAAAAGGACAAGGAAAAAATACGCCTTTCTAAGTACAAAGAAGGGAAAATGAAAAAGAGAGAATGAAAAAAATTGTAATGAACCATATATAGCACACAAACAATGGGAGGGGAATGAAATGTGTGAGAGTAAAACAAAGTAAGAGATTAAAGAACTAGAATTTCTAAATTTGTGAGGTTTTTACATTTACTTATCAGGCATGACTGATCTTAGAAGTCTAGAAAATATATCATCTTGGCCCCTTAATAGCTGCCCCTTGGCAGCTAATACTGCTGCTGGCTTCTAGGCTATCTATGTGTTATAGACAAAAATGGCCAAAATGGTTTGTGAGGAATTTTTTGTCTTATATTGTTTTCTTACAGCTCCTTCTTTGTTCCTCTAAAGAAATGGGTTCCTTGATCTTTTCTCTGCTCCATAAATTCCTGGTGCTCTACATGAATTTTTCATTTCCATTAAGTTTTCTGAAGCAGGAAGAGTTTTTCACACTTTTGAGCAGGGGCAAGCACATTCTGCTAGTGCTGGTCTGCAACACCAAAAGATGTTGACAATATGGTCTTGTTTGGACCCCTCTTGTTAGTCTCTCTGCCTATTTAGCCTCTGTCTTCACTGATGAGATTTTTCAGAGGTATCATTTCATTGATTATCAAAGTGAATTTCAAGTGTGTTTAAGTAGGTCTGAAGCAGAACTTTTTGTTTGAGACATAAGGACTAATTTGTTTTTACAGATCCCAGCTAATAGCCTGGGCGTCACTTACTTTGACAATCTGGGTTAGTTTTGCTTTTATATGTCATGAGGGAAAATTCCTAATTCCCCTTACCTTATCAATGTATTCCTCACTGCCAACTTAATAAGGTATATGACATTTACAAAAAGGGTGCATGCAGTAGGGGGCTTTGAGGGAAACTACAGGGTGACATTAGAAAAAAATTAAGGGAAATGATTCTTCATAGAAGATGGAATTAAGTCGTCACAAGCAACTGTAGATGCTAAAAGTTTACAAGAGTCAAAAAAGCTGTAATTTGCATCCATGGAAGAAAAAGTAATTTTAAGGACTACTATATATAAAGGATCACTTCTGGCTTTGGAGTGTCTGAGCTGTAAAATGCTGGAGAAAGGAGGGATAATTTTCTGGGGAGCTATTACTTGCAATTGCTATATTCTTACCCTTTCTCCATGCTCTCCAGTCTATGCACTAAGCAAGTAAGCAATGAAACCACTGTCGTCATCCCTGACAACTAATTAATCATAAAGCAAAACTGGAAGATAATTATAACATGTTTTGATCGCTAAGAAGATGTACCAAATTTTACAGGGAATCAGTTCATAGGCTTTGGCACAAGCTCTGTAATGCAGCTGATTAAAATACTTCATATAAAGATTTTTCAATTTTTCCATTGAAAACTTAATTTAACAATATCTCAATCTTTCAAGTAGAAATAACAGATTTTGTGAACATTTCTAGTACATTTATCAAAATTATTACGTTTGAAATCTATTTCAACTATATTATTCAACTTTTATTATGTAATTTTTATAACAGTAAATAAAAATGTTTGGACTTCATTGTAAAAACTACAATTAACGTGAAGCAAAGAAGCTCCAATATAAACAATATTAATGAGCCATCACCTTTACTCAATGGCATTATATCATCATCTGACCTGACATTATATTCCCTATTAGGCATCCCATATATGAAACTAACTGTTCTCACAATAACAAGTTATAAACTCATTCTGGTCACATCTTTGGATTTTATTTTACTATAACTAAATATGCGGTTTGTTGTGTTGTTTTTTTTCCACAGGAGGTTTCTGCTTCTTTTTTGTCAGGGCAGGGGAGAAAAATGATCTGCACACCTGTTCAGTCTGCGATGTGGCTATGTGGAGAGGAACAATTCTGGGAGGAAAAAGCAGAAAAAGACAGAGAGCTCAGAGGCTGCATTGATTTCCTAAATCAGGGAACCAGTTACAGCTCTGAAAACCCTAGGAGCCAGCTGGATTATTCTGGAGCAAAGCCCAAGTGTCTATCCTTCTGTAATTACGATGGACATAAGGTAGAAGCTTCAGTTCAAAATGCAGGCCTATATTAGTATAGCATGGAACTAAGGAGAACCTTTTGTAGTATTTGAATATCAAAGATAGAAATTTGAGCCCATAATTTTTATGCTTACTTTTCAGCAGTGCAGAGCAGAGCAAAACCATGTCTTCATAAGTTACCTGCTTAGAGGAATACTTCCTTTTAGCTCATATTTAATTGTCTCGTCTTGAAATTCTTGAAATATGTTACGGAGCATGTTTTATTCCATGTCACCTCTGAGGGCAAATAAGACATTTACACAGCATTCTGCAAACGACTTTTTCGTTGAAAGACTAAACCCATTGGAAAAACAGAAAAACAAATCTAGATGAAACTCAACAAACTGAGATTCCCATGTTTAAACAGAAGAGGGAAGTAGAGGGCCAATGCTAGCACAGCTTCACCCACTGGGCTTCACCAGGGTTATTTTCAGATTACACAAAAGATTCAAAATACCCAGAAACTAAAGTTAGTTTCTCTACAGCAAAGGTTTCCCAAGCAAGGCTAAAATGAATTTGAATTAGCAAGGTGACAGTAGAAAATAGAACAAATGCTTCAAAAGACCGTAGTGGTATCCCCCGCTTGTCCACCAGGTATCTGAGAACAGTCAAGTAAGAATGATTGCTTGTTTAAAGCAACATTGTAGTTGCCATCAAGCAGCTGCAAGGTGTTCAGTAAGTGTTAATGTGGCACCTAGGGTACATGCTATGGAGGTCCTAAGGTGCTCTCTAGCAGTTTTATAAAAAACCAACATTTGAGAATTCATCAACATGGAGGAGAAATCACTTGATGTCATCATCTCTCACAGTCATACCACACAGAGCGTGACATTCACTGCAATCAGCGCTGGTTCCTTCCTGATCATGTTTTCAATCCTGAGTATAAGATAAGAGGCAAATGGAAACAGCAAGGGTGAGAATGACAATGACTGTGTCAACGCAATGGGCATTACATTAAGCTGCCTAATAGATGTCAAGTTTTGAAAAGTGTCTATGAGCTATTTACAGACTACCAATTTATGTGGTACTCTGAGTACTGTACACCTACTATGGAAATATCAATGAAAGAGAGTCTCTCTTTGGAAATGAGAATGCTAGATCAAGCCTGATGGCAACACAGTTCTTAGGTTGATTCTTTCAGGCACTGGATAGTAGAAATTGCACAGAATAATGTACCTTTCCCTTCTGTTAGAGAACAAGCCATAGAGCAGGGTTTCAAAAGGGACAGCAGAGAACAGTTTGTTAAAGTGCTTTAAGGTCTTTTTTTTTTGTTCCTGTCAGAAGTCTTACTTTGGTATTAAAGCCTATTAAATTGCAAAAAGTATTTTTCGCAGATCTTTTCGCAAGTCATTGTCTTTCTGCTTACTTGTCTTCAGTGACTTTTCTGGGGTGTGGAAATACAGTTGACATTCCATTTTGTTCTTGTTTTTAAGATCAAATACTTACAGATATCTTTTTACCCATTGCATGGGCAGTACAATTTTTGGACGATTTTACTGAGCTTCTCAGCATGAAAAGATGTAGACTGTGGAAACTGAGCTGTCAGCTTAATTTGAGAAACAGCAACAGCAGCAGAAAAATAACAAGAGCCAGCTAACCCTTTAGTCAAAGGAGGTAAAGTACAGCAGCAGCAAATGCAGACCTGCTGTGAGGGAAGCTTTCTTCTGCATTGTTTTCTTGACTCTCTTTTCTGGAACTGATTTGTTATACAGTAGTGTTATTCCCTATTTGATTTACAAAGAAAATAAAGCCAATAGAACTGAACCAGCAGCCTAAAAATATAACACTAGGTTTCCTTTTTAAAAAAATCTTATTTAATCCGTTCTCTATACCCACACTGACTTTGTATTTTAACGTGCAGGTTTGGGAATTTCAGCCTTGAGTTTCTTCCTGCTTCTCTTGAAATATCCTTCTGATTTTTGGACCACAACCACTCCTAATGAAGTGACACTGCCAGTACTGACATGAACAAGGGAATATTAAATTTCAAATTTAATTGAGATTGCAAAGACCAATTAATCTCCCATTCCTGAATATGGAAGCACAGAAGACTGCTCTTTATAATTCACAGGCTATAATTCACAGGCTATCTGTTGTTTTCAGAGATTTATTTGAGGTACTCTATAGGGTCTTCATTTTAATTCTTTGAAGTGCGCAATAGTGACTAAAAGTAACATTTCATATGACAACTGGAACTTCTGAATTTATAAAATACATGATAGCAGTACAGCTCTTGCTATTACTGGTGAAAATGGATCTGCTTTTCTTTTCCATACTTCAGTTTAAGCTTTCTACAGTACCACAGAATTCTTTTTTTCCAGGGAGTACCATAAAATCATGATATCTCAACATTCTTATATCTTTTGGACAAGGGGTGTGCATGATCCCAGCCCATCTTAGGGGAACCAGTACACAGGAGTGCCCAAGTGCCCCAGTTCTGCCACAGCACATGGAATTTCCTAACACAGTGTAGCTCCGTTCATCATGCAAGTTCACACATCGCTCAACCAAACATGCTAGAAGAGAGGAATGTTATCCCTCTCTGGTTTCTCTTTTACTTCTTTAATGGACTTCTTTAATAGAATCCACATAAGATTAATCAGCTTCTTGGGGAGGAGTCACCAGAATGGCATAGACACAGTGGGGCACGGTGAAGTAAAAAGGGATGTTTTCCAACCATGTCCTAAAACAGAAAAAAAAATGAAGCTCATACCAGAAATCTCTTTACAACAGATTTTGCTGATCCTAAATGAAGAAATTCTAACTCATTTTCATCCAAAGAAAAATACTCAGAGTCCAATTTTCATATCTGCTAAAGCAGGTTCCTTGTCCCCATCACTCTAATTAATTGTCTGGAAAAGGATCTAAAGTGTGGGAAAAGATGCTAGGAGAATATTGGTACTAAAAAGGAAAAATATGTGGAGGTCAAGTGAGACTAAGGATACTAGTTATTGATTTGCAGATATAAAAGCCTTCACCATATTTACACTAAATTGTAGAAATACAAACTGGAATACATCTTCCAGGCTGAGGATGTTCTTGCTAAGTTCTGCTGTTAATTCCTTAAAGACTGAAAGGTTTCACCATTGATTGGGACACCACAAAAAGCATATAGTCTTATTATAAATGTCTCTACAGAGTGGAATAATGGGAATTTTTGATAAAGCCCATCAAGTTTTTCCAAGTTTTGGTATGTCTTTAGGAGAAGCAAAAAGAACAAGGAGGTTTAAAGCAACACAGGAAAATGTTCTATCAGTTGTGAACAAAAGTGATATAAAAACATGTAGTGCTGAAATTGTTAATCTGGTTCCACTTCACAGTTCTTGATCTGTTGATTCATTGTGATTTCAATTAAGAGCTGAATGAGGCTGGTCACATGTTCACTTGAACTTTGTCTTTAAAAAGAACTGATAACTACAAATAGCTGTTATAACGTCTATGTACACTCAATGACTAATCAAACTTACAGAGGACTTTCTGGTATTTCAGATGCTCCTTTTAGGTAGTAAAAATTTCTGATTATTTTCATTTAATTTATATAAACTTTATTATTATATATGTTATATAGTTTATTAATATTTTATTTCCTTTTATACAGAAGCATGATCTGGCATGTAATTCTGTGTGTGCAGGAAGGGAGATAAGAATGCTGTGACAGAGATAAAGGATTCCAAGCCTACACCACAACAGCTGTTATTTCTGTGCTAGTTATATCTCTGTGACAGACAGACCCCCCCAGAAAAGGAGTTTGTTGAGCTTAAAGCTTTTGTAGCATTACCACCAAAAAAAATATAAGTAAAAAAATGACCTTTTAGTTTTTAATGGTGCGTTTACTAGGTTTTTTGCAAGCAGCAGTGAATTCCACTGGTCATACTTGTTTTGTATTCTTTCCCTTTCTCAAATAAAGGTTTTGTGTGAACTGAACACTGAACACTTTTCAACATTCATCTTGTTTTACTGTCTACACCATTTGGCCTGTTTGCAAGTTTCTTACTTTCAGAAGTTTTCTGAACAAGGAACTAGCCATCACCATTTACATGTTCTAAGACCCATATTCAAAACAGTATGAAAAATTGAGACTGCTTTAGAGCAGAATCTCACAGAAATGTTGTTTAGCAGAGTAAATGTGAACTGTTTCTTACGTTGTTGTCATTGTTCATATAGAATCATAGAATATAGAATAGTTTGTGTTGGAAGGGACCCTTAAACATCATCTAGTCCAACCCTCCTGCAATCAGCAGGGACATCTCCAACTAGATCTGCTTGCTCAGAGCCACATCCAACCTGACATTCAATCTGTCCAGGGATGGGACATCTATTACCTCTCTGGGCAACCTGTTCGTGTTTCACCACCCTCACCGTAAAAAATTTCTTCCTTCTCTCTAGTCTAAATCTACCCTTTTAGTTTAAAATTGTTATCCCTTGTCCTATCCCTACAGGCCCTACTAAAAACTCTGTTCCCATCTTTCTTATAAGCCCCTTTACGTACTGGAAGGCCACTATAAGGTCTCCCTGAAGCCTCTCTTCTTCAGGATGAACAACCTCAATTCTCTCAGCCTGTCCTTATAGGAGAGGTGCTCCAGCCCTCTGATCATTTTTGTGGCCCTCCTGCACACTGACCAGTTCTTGCATCTGCTACATATTCAGGAATAAAGTGTGATATCAGGTTTGTATGTGTTTTGCCTGAAAGGATCCTCCACAGAAATACATAAGGGAAGATATTCACTAATTTCTTTGTTGCTAATTCGAAGACATATAGGAAGTGTGCAAGTCTGATTTTGCAACATTTTTTGTCTCCTTTAATATTTCTTAAGTCTTTAAACTCCTGTAAAAACCTGTCAGGCATATTTATATTAATGTATCTAAGTGGAAAAAAATGGCTTTGAACTTGTTGTCTAATAGCTTGTGACCAAATGACCAATGTTATGATCTGATGGAAGAGCTCTGGGTAGCCTTTTTTGGTTTTTTTGGCAGACATTATTGAGAAAGTTATATTACCGTAACTAAAAATTAAACACAGCAACAGCCATATCCTGAGCAAACCTGATATTAAATTAGAAAACATATCAGCTCAAATGATCAGACAAACAACTATATATAGCGGCTTATGAAATGAAAATGTAAGCTTATCACTAGAATAAACTCCTTTCAGTTACAATTTCATAGAATAGAATCATACAGTGGTTTGGGTTGGACGGGAACTTTAAAGATCATCTGGTTCCTACCCCCCTGCCTTGTATATGGACATCTTCTACTAGACCAGTTTACTCAAAGCCTCATCCAGCCTGGTCTTGAACACTTCCAGGAAAATGGAGCATCCACAGGTTCTCTGCGCAACCCGTTCCAATGTCTCACCACCCTGACAGTAAAGAATACCTCTCCAACATTTGGAGTTTTTTGTATGTGAACACAGGCACCTGTCGTCAAGGCAGAGGCAAATGCATTTTCTTAGTCAACAAAACTGTGCAAAGCATTGATGCAGGGCTGGCAATTCCAGCAATATCATAGGCTTTCATGAGGTTTACTTAATTATTGGCATTCCAGTCCTGATTTCCACTCTAAAACTACAAGAAATAATAATCCAGTATTTACGGCAGAACTGAATTAATATTTGTCATATTGTCTTTTCTCTCCTTTGGAGAATTTCAATGCATTTTCTAGAAGAGAGTATTTCGTCATCAAATTGGGGATTTTTGTTGAGCCCCTGAGCAAGTCTGGGTCCCACATGCTCACATCTCCTGTTCTGTAGCCAGCTTGATCTCTCTGAGTCTAAGCAGCTGGGGTCTTTTCCTTTAAGGGAAAAATGTCTTTTTTCTTTGAGGGCAAAAAATGTCAGTTTTATATATGCTTCTGTGTCCTATAACTCAGCAGAGTTACAGCCCACATCACTAAACTCTGTAGTGTCAGGCTATATTCTGCTCTGGTGGCCTGTGCTGTTAGTTTCTCAGCAGAAAAAGTATTGACAACAATTCTGTTTCCATTAGCTTAGCATTCTTGTATTAACCAGTTTCATTCTCTGTTCTTTTTCCATCTGATAATACTGATATCTGTTCTGAGCAATACTCCATATTTTAATCTTCTGAACCTTAGAGTAAGGATAATTGATCAAAGCAAAAGCTTACTGATGCTTTTAAACTCATTTGCAGATATTTGACTTGAAAAAAATGCAAAAGAAGCCAAGAACATTCTTTTATAAGCATACGTTGCTTATTTTGATAGCTGGACCGGAGTATTTACATAATATACTTTCTTAGCAGTCATATTTTCAGTAACTATTCCTGTCAGATAGGAAGAAATCAAAGATCATGCATATAAAGTATGCATTCTCAGGCTTCTAAATCTGCGCAGAACCCACTCAAAGGCTGTGACCCTCTTACATAGTATCAATTATGCAAAGATGCCTATCAAGTTTACTTTTCAGGGTCCAACAGGATAGAAGAATGAATTTAAAGTAACAGTCCACCCCAACTACATAATTAATTCTTTGCAAACCAATAACTAATGGGACACACTGACTCTTCAATTTTCTGTTTTAGCAGAATTTTATGTAGTAAAAAAAATGTTACTCCATGTACTATCCACATAGTATTGAGTATACTTCTCTTTTTAAAGCCTTTTAATGTTTAACTTTTCATACATTTCTCTCCATGTGAGATGTAATATTGACCTATGTGGGGCTTTTAGAACATCTATAGTAACTATGTCATTGGTTTGTAAGATCAAAATAGGAAAGAGTTCACAACCACATCTTTAAATTCTCATGGCCTCATATCAGATGCTGTTGCTAAAAAGAAACATAAGAAAACACATAACTGCATTACAATTATAGAAAACACTTTAATATGTTCTATATGAGAGCAAGGAGAAGTGCTGCTGATGGCTGTAATTTTTCCATCAGCCTTAGACTTGCCTGAACCTCAAGTATTAACAATCTGCTCAAGTTTGCCTCGCTGTAAGGACTTTAAAGTATGTAGACTGCTGTACTGTTCAGAATGCAGCCATTCTGACTAAAACAATCCCTTCAAACTGGTCGAAAAATGCTGGAATCTATCTATTCATATCAACTGTTAAATTTGTTTGAGTTCCCTACTTGCCTTTTTGTAAATGTGATCAGAAAGCTGTCTAGTGGAAATCTTCACGTGGATGCATTAAGGTAAGTCAGATAAAAGAGGTCTCCTGTTGCAGTCAGAGAGTGAGAGGAAACAGTGGAAGGACACTGAATGATTATCAACGATTAAGTGACAAAACCTGTGTTTTCACTGTAAAGAGGATGACCTATTAATGTGATCGAACACGAACACTGAGGTCAAACACATACAGTTTCAGTTTGGGCTGAAGGCACAGAGAGCCCTTCTGTGTGAAACGCAGTGAGGGCTGAAGCAACACTTGAACTAACTGCAGCAGAAACAGAAACAAAAATCAGAATCCCACAGCAGACTAATCCTTCTCCTAGGTAAAACGGTATTGTATTAATGAGTTTTAAATTATTCTATTTGCTCAATGCTGTAGGAAATTTCACAGGAAATAGGTGACAGTGATGGGACTGAACACTGACGTGCTGACAGAATTGTGGGTCATGAAAAAGTCAAGGTCAAGGGCAGAACATTTGGGAAAGTCTTTTTAATCTGTATTTGTATTACTCTACATCTGCACATTTTCTTCTTACACTGTCTATTTTTTCCAGCAACAAAAAATAGCCATTGGCATTAAAAAACTGTTCTCATATTGAGTAACAGTTTTGATGCTGATGTGCTAACAATTAATTCTGTGAAGAAGTTCAGTGAAAGATAACTGTAATCTGTGCTGTGGGCTACTGCAAGAGGATGTACTTCTAATGCTATTTTGTGATTCTCTATGTTCCTCACGCTTTGGGAAACTTCATACAACATCCAACTGTACCTTAACTAGGTACTTGCTAGGAAAGTAATACTGGGCTTTCATGTAATGACGAGACTTAGTCATGTATTTACTCTGAAACTGGCACTCTCTCCCTGTATTTGCAAATATTGAATTGTTTCTGAAAGAATTAATTCCTCTAACTGATCAACAAAATAATACTTAACCAAGTAGTTTCTCAACTTTCATTCTAATAATGCAGGACCAGCAGTCTTGGAAAAGCTCTCTATCCCACATCTAATATATACCCTTTCATATGCAAAATATAGACAAGTGTTCAAGCTACTGTTCAGAACCGTAAATAAGACTTTCCCACTTCAGAATGCTAGGTAATTTGCTTGCCAAATCCTCTGTTTATCAGGAAAAATCTGAATCAGGAAAGTGAGTGCCCAGCTATTAAGGCCTACTGGATTCAAACTGCTGTATAAATACTAAATAGTAATCACAATTTTTTATTTCAACTGAATTGAAAAGAATATGTTTTACAACCTACTTAAATGGGGGAAAATCCAGGCTCCAAAATCCGAAGAATTTTAATCCTAAACATTATCATAATATTTTATTCTGATACGTAAATTATATTAATTCATTTGAGTATATCAAAAAACTGTACTTTTGAGTGAATTCAAATGGGAAGAAGTGACACAGAAATCTAATCAATCTATTCTGATTTTTCACATGTAAACTACAGTACGCATTATTCTGATATTCACAGAGCTCTTAAATCCTAACTAGTTAATAAATGCAATCTCTGACAGAGCATCTGTTTAAAGAGGCAGTTAAACAGGTTTCTCAGCATCACAGCATTAAGATTCTTCCAGCATAATTACTTCTTGTGTTTTATTTTCATTAGACTAAACTACTGGGTTTTCTTAACATTCTTTTCTTGACAAACAGTCATAATGGTGTAAGTCACATAACCCGAAGTGAAAAATTTACCAGAAGTATGTAGGAAAAAGATTCTATAAAGGAAGATTTCATAATGATTCCTTCAAGCAACAAAAAATTGTCAAGATCGTGAGCTCCTTTATCTCCTTTTTAAAATTTATTTATTTAGTCTAATCAATGGCAACATGTCACCACCATTATTTGACAGGTTTTTTCTAGCTAGGGTAATGTGTTTCTTCCTAAGAGCAATTCAAATAATATATCTCTGTCTTAGAAGAAGAATGTGCTAATATTGCTGATAGAAATATAGAATCATGTCCATGTTCATTCTCCAAAGAGCAAATAAATATAGTATCTTTTACAACTACCATTTAAAAATGAAACCGCTACATGTAATATACCTCTTAAAATCTCCATGCTTAGAAATATTCAAGAGCTGTTTGGACATAGTCCTGGGCAACCTGCTACAGGTGACCACGCTTGAGCATGGCAGGGGTTGGACCAGATGACCTTCAGAGGTCACTTCCAACCTTCTGTGATTCCTTGAAATCAGGCTCAAAGCCATTTACTTGTTTGCTCAGTATCTCATCAAGTATCAGAAGACAATAATATGATTCATTTTCTGTAAAGTTTTTATTTTATAGAGTTGATCTGTATCAGTGGAGAAGGAACATTTCTAAGTTATCTCAGACTGAAAGAGTGATTAGGGCAGGTGTAATAAACTATTCTTTCTAGTTACCTGACGCTCCTCATTGATTATATACAGTTTGGACAACTAGGTTAGCCTAGCAGGTATTTTCTAGATGGCTAAAGTTTGATAATAGTATTCATAAACTGAAGCACTAATTTCACGTATCCTTCCGTGTTGACCAATCAAGAAGAGTACTAGGCATAAGCTGTTGAAGAACCTGGTATGAGAAATGAAACAGAGTAGTTGCATACCTATACAGTAAACTTCTGTAGCTGGGTAGGATTATCACTACCCTTTACTTTCTACAGCTAAACCTTGAAGTCAAATTTCACAAGCATCTGTCTGCTTTCTGATACCTGGTTTCAGTAACCCTTAAGGTTGCAGAAAATCTGTATTGGCCACAGACTGAAGAAGGACTAGGTTTGAGATCCCTAGGAAACACATACTTTGGAGCATATGTGTAATCTTCACAAGACTTAAGAGAAGGTTTTCTCTGAAATGTTTTGGATGCCTTAGGCACCTGAAGCTCGGAGTTCAGTCTATGTGTGAGACTGCAGTCTGCATCATGAAACTGCTTTTTTGATATGGGCTCTCTTTAGCACAGGCTTATCTGGCTTTTTCCTTGTAAAACAATTTCCAGAGAAGAGGAAGAGGGGGCACCACTTTCCTTTTATGTGCTTGCTTATCAGATAAAAGAACTCTCTAGAAAGTCAGACTTATGTTCTGTAGCCTCTCGGCTGCAGACAATTTTACCAGCAACCCAGCAGCCCTTTAGTTTACACATCTAAATCTCATCCACATAAAATTTGCCCACAGTCAAAGTTCTCGTCTATATTCCTTTAGCCAAAGGATTTTCTATTCCCATTAACTATGAAAGTATATCTCAGCAGGTTAGTGGGGATTTTAATCCTTATGTTCCTAGGATTTTTTAAGAATCTGTTTGGGTAAACTTTTGGGTTTTGACAAAACTTTCTTGGTTGTGAACTTGTATGATTGATTGGAGTTTTAATTGTTTTGTAATAAAAAGGACTGAAATAAAGCAATGCGAAAACTTCTCGGAATCCCAGATAATAATCCAGAATACCACTTAAATCACATTCCACGCAAAGGAGTGTCTCAGAAGATGTTAGCAACATGCCATTTTTTCTCTGTTCCAATTAACAGAAAATACATTACAATCCTTCAATCACTAAAGTGAAATTAATCACAATTTAATCCTCCATATCACTTAAATATTCTTGTGCAAGCATTATAGGGTAAAATATGGCTCCCGCCCCGTAAATAAGATCTGAGGTGGAAATTCATGATTCTGTAGATCATTAATTCAATTTCATGACTATTTTTAAATGCGACTATGAGAACCTGTGTCCTTAAATAATTCAGAAACAAATCCCACTGAATTTTAGCAGGCCTTGGGTGGGCACTGCAGTGTGCTTGTAAACTGCAAACTTACTATATCTGATATTAAAAACCCTCATGGTTTGTTTGTTTGTTTTTTTAATGGCAGCACATTGCCAAGCACGCAGAGAATCAGACATTCTAGAAGCACTAACATTGCAAACGTTGTTAAACATCTGTTTCAATTTAAAGCTTCACACATGTGGACTCACTGCCTATTTCTTCTCCACACTTAATGTTTGTACAAGACAGGAATCTTACAGTTTCTGAGAAGGCACTTTGTATTCACGTGAGTAAAACACTAAGGAGAGACAAAAAGAACAGAAGAGGGTAATTATCAGCTGTCTGAAAGTGGTTTTCCAAGATAGAAGGTACACCATGTTTGTTCAAACACTTATGCAATATTTGTACTATCTTAATTTGAACACACTTCAAGAGAAAACTTGCCTCTTTTCCATTTTCAGAAGTCTCACTCACTGAAATATAAGCCAAGGTTGAGTCAAAATCTGGGGAATTTTTGCTTCCAGAATGTCTGTATCCTGCAAATTCTATATTCTGTATTTCTATAGTCTGGAAAGTATATTCTGAAAATCCTTTTCAGTTCTAAGGTTGAGAACCATTTGTGCCTGTTCCATATAAATTTGCAGTAGAAAGATTTGTAACTTCATATACTTTGTTATTTAAAAGTTCTGCAAAACATTTGTCCTTAAAATCAACCTTGCATCCTGCAAGTGCTTAAATATCCAATTAAGTTTCCTAGATGTATCATTATCCCTCAGTAAAATTTTCTAGTAAAAGCTTTGACCTCCTTAGACTTCCTGATAATTGCTAGACTTAATTTCAAATCATTAACATAATCAGTTTGTTAGTTTAAAGTTTTACAAAAGAGTTGGAAAAAAAACCCCAATCATTCTGTTAAGTATAAAGTAAGGACAAGTAACGTGGGGGCGGGAGGGGGCTGGGATGTGGGGTGGCGGGACGGGTAGGACAGTGAGGAAAATGTGAGGGACTGGTGATTTTGCAGGTGCCTGGAGCTATATTTTGGTGTAAGTGGAGAAAATGTTCTGTGAGACAGCTGCATATAAGAGCCATAAGGTTTTTACTTTGCTGTGAGTCTTTCTCAGCTCTGAGGTAAGTAGAGGCAATTTTCACTTTCACTCTGAATTGTTTTGTAGTGAAAAAATGAAAAACTGAAAAACTTATCCTCAGTATCTGTGGACAATCACAAGCATGATGGGAGCCTGGGTGTTTAAACAGTTAAACCTTTCGATGTGACTTTAGATACCTCCTGCTCACTTGCTTTTTATTGCTATTCCTTAGAAACCCCAGAGAGTAGTCACAGTCCTGTTTTGCTGGCAACGTATGTCAACCTGCCACAATGACAGTCCCCCCCTCAGAAATCCACTGTCCTCAAGATGACCTGTGCTTTCAAGCCTTCAGTCATACACGTTAAAGGCCAGATCCTTATCTGATGAAATCAACTTAATGCTTGGGAAATAAATACGTTATTTTCATTTATATCGGAAGAAAGGACTTCTGTGTGTAAAGGGAACTAGAGAAGGGCATGAGAAAATAGTCTAATTTAAGGAATTACAAATGTGGTTACTGTTGCAGATTTCCTTGCAATGGACTTCCTCTGGGATTTGAAAGGCATCTTTGAATATTACATTTTGGGAAAAAAAAGAGAGGTAATCAATTGGAGACACAGGACGTAACTTTATTTGTCAGAATAAATATAGACTTGCTCTCTTTCTGAGGATCTTGCATGCAGAAGCTGCAGCGTTAGCAAAAGTCGCACGCTCAGCAGCAGTAATTGCAAGTAGCAATTTGGACAATAGATTTTCTTTCCATTCCTTGAACATTTCTTTAAGTGGAGATTTATATAGAAGCCATTTTTGGACATTGCCGAGAAACACAATTATACAGGATTCCCAATTTCCATCTGAAAAACGGTATAAATAACTTCAATAAGCAACTCACATTTTAAACACATTCAGCATTCTCCAAATTTTAATGGTGATTAGTGAAACTAACGACCACAAATGTATTGGTCTGACTTGATTGCAGAAGCTGTTAATATTAGAGGCTGCGAGCACTAATCTCTTCAATGAGCATTTAATTGTGGAACATAATGACTTTTCTTTGCATTGCTTTCAGTATATTGCTTAAATATTAAAAATATTTTCATTGGATAAACTGTCTCTGCTACCAAGAAAAGTGTCCCAGAGTGGAAATGCTTGTATTTGACAGAATGCATTTTCCACAGTAAGACTTTATTCAAAAGAGATCACCAAAGGTGTGGTGTTTGTCATACTAGACTATTTCCAGTGCACTACTCAACCAAACCTGCAGGAAATAAAGCATAAGTCTCTTCTAAGTAAATAAGCAGGACTAAGTGTTACAGATTAAATTGTTTCTTTTAGAGACCTACCCTGTGGAAAAAAATAATTTAAATTAAATTTTAGATTGCTCTAACTTCCTGGAGCTGTTTCCTAATGAGTTACCGAAACTACAGTTACAATTCACATCAGGGAACCACCCAATCTGGCATTATCCTCTACATCTACTTTTGACACCAAGAATGCAGCAATATTTGAGAAATTAAAATTAAAGTGCTGCTGCTGGGCCACAGAGAGGGATGCTTGTATACTTGCACAGTTTATACAGAATTCTGTATTCAGTCTCTCATTTTCATAAATTCTGAGAACCAAAAGTATTAATCAAATCAAGATGATCCAAGAAGTGGCATAAATATTTTAGGAGGACTCAAAGAAATCTTTGGAACTTTGACAAAACCTTTATCATCTTAATGCTTTCTATTCCTTGGAGCTGCTACTGGGCGGCTGTGTCAAGAAATTCTCACGTAGCAATTTCTTCAGATGTCTGTGATAGTTTGTGATTACACTTGAGGTGTAATTATGCACGCAAAATGTGATCAAAAACTTCTAGGCCTCATGTTCTGTCAGTATCTACTAATTCCCCCCATATCCAGTTTCAGTGTGAAGCAGCAGCTGTAAAGGTGATGGGCTGAACATAACGTTTCCCCAGAGCCCATAATCAGAAGCTGGAGGACCCCACTGTAACGCGGGCATAAGGTAACCCAGTGTCTGGAGTTGCTGTTGCAAATGTCTAAGAACTACATCTGTTTTTCCTTTGATTTTTCACGCACCTGGTAGCTTATTTGTTCATTACTAGGCAATTGCTCTAGACAATTATATATCCAAATATCCCTAAGTGTGAGATAAGGAGGATTGATCATGCAGTGTACTTTCCAATATGTCGAAGAAAAGTTTTCCTTTGACTTTTTTAAATCATGCAAATAAACAGGAATTCTGTTCAAGAGCAGGATAGATCACCTGCTTGCAGATCTGTAGTCTGTCATTAATACATATTTCAATTTTCACATAAAAGTTAATAGTAATTTTCTAATAACAGCAGCTGATTCATATAGAAATAAATAGACATTTTTAGAAATAACTGTCAAAACACTTTTTAACCCGCTATTCAGTGGAGCACAGAGAGGCAAGGTGACTTGGTCAGTGTCATACAACAGATATGGCCAGTGCTATCTTATGCAACATGCTTCCTATGCAAAGTACAAATCAAAGAGAAATCCAACCATTATTTCCAGATAATTGAATTTTCTCTAGAAATGTAAATACCGTTTCTCTTCTTCACTTCTCATTCAAAACCAAAATTCAGTTCTTCCCTTATTCATCATAGATATCTGCATATAAAAAATTGCTTTTTAAAAAGGTAGCACCCAGATTTAAATAATTGATTCCAAGTATAATCTTTCTTTGTTTACATGCACAAGACACTCTTCCAACCTACGTGATCAAGCAGCAAATAAACATTCATTTTCCTCTGATACCTCAAATCAGCTTCAATATTCAATGCCTACAGAAAAATTCTTAAAGAATTGTCTGCACTCAGAAACCAAAGCAGAATATAAACCCTCTTTCACTCAGATTCCTCTTCAAGTAATTTCCGCACAGAACTGAACATATTTCTCTAGTGTAAAACATTTATTTGTGTATGGAGGAGAAATGCATTAGAAGTATGTGCAAGAATACCACATGTGAATTCTCACCATAATATACAATCAGCATTAGCTCATTGCATAAAACTAGCTTTCCATTGTTTCTACAAAAGAAATTCTCTAAGGAAGGGTAGTGTGGTGAAAAATTTAGGATATCAGTCTTTGAATCTTTATTTCTACCTCTAATTGCAGTTTATTAATCAAGATGTTTAGTATGCCAATAAATACTCTATGTAACAACCTGGAGTTTTGTTTCTAATACATTTTGTTCAAAAGTTTTGTAAGGAACTTTTGTGATGAGTCAGGTGTTCTCCCCAAAGAGAATTGTATGTTTAATTGGTTTTACTGTGGTGGTAAAACCTTGGCTAAGGGCCATACTCCCACTCACTCCCCCTACTGAGCAAGACAGCGGGAGAAAATAGGATAAGAAAGATTGCAATTTGAGGTAAAGGCAGGGACATCACCAATTACTGACTTGTGGAAAATAATTTTTAATTTATTGCCCATTAAAGTAGATTCAGGTAGTGAGAAACAAAGACAGATACTAAACTACCACCTTTCCTTCCCCCTCTCACATGATCAACTTTATTCTTTCACTTTGAGTATGAGCTATGGAAAATTTAAAGCAACTCAATTCAAAGAAAGAATCTTTGTTCTGTAATGCTAATAACTCATCGTGCTAATAACTCATCTTCTGGTAACTCTTTTTCTATCACATGACCTTCATCTTAGGAATATTTTTATTTTTCCCCCATTCCAGGATGGTATTTTTCCAGACTTGATCAAACTTTAAGGAGTTTCATAAATTAAACCAAAGTTTGAAAGTCAAGTGCATAACTGTAACTGCAGTAAATGGGCACTGTTTGCAGCACTGTAAACAGAGTTACTGAGAAAGTAGAAGTATTAAGCTACAATCCAGGTGGTATCTGAAATTCCATACTCATTGTGCTTGTTACCAGCAATTTTATAGTGTTTTCCTAGATATAATAATAGCAATATGTTAGCAAAATTACAGTTTTGTGATATACCTTGACATCTACATTATCTAGCAGGTTGGATTTTGTTGGTTTTTTGTGGAGTGTTTTGTTTTTAACTCCAACTATTAGCATCAACTTTAACTAGGAACCTCAGTTTTTATGGCGTAAAAAGTAGGATTCTTGTTCTCATTACTTCAGTGAAAAATTTCAGAGAGCAACCCCAGACAAGCTAAATAAAAAACAGAACAAAGATAGAACCCCATCTGGAACCCAAACTGATTTGTAAGCCAATTTAGTAGCTTTAGAAAGCTTTGGGATTGGCAATGCTAGATTCAAGCTTCCACAGTAACAGCTGTTGTTTTGCCTTTTTTTTTTTTCTCCTTGTTTGTTTTGGGGAGGAGTTATGGCTTTGCCTGAATTAAGACATGTGTTACATGGAAAAGCGTACTTCAGAAACTTAAATAGCCATTCAAGATTTTAAGTGAAATAATGCTGCTGACAGAGCAGAAATTGAGAAGGGGGAATGCTTGAGAAGATGAGTATGAGAGGTACCCCCAGAACAGATACTCTCTGAGGAGGTTCAGCAAGTAATGCCAGACAGAAAAAAGATTTTTTCAAAGCGAATAAGAGCCCTAGAAATAGGAAGAAATTGGCTGCAAAATAGGGCAAATTATGGGTCAAATATTTTTCTCTGAAGTCAACTCTATATTAAAACATATGCTATATCTATAGTTACAATATATCAATAATATTTAATCAGATTGGTGACTTTTAGAATTTGTAAGTCTTTTGATCAAAATATCTCTGAAAATATATATAGCACAAAGCCAAAGCATTAATTAAATTTTAGATCAAAATTATTAGAATCACCTAGGTTGTTCAACAAAAAATTTCAGTAAGCATAAAAAGGCCCAGATAATGGGAAAAAAAGCATTGCTCGTCACCACTAAGAACATGCTTTTATCCTCATTCCTCCCATCCCTTATGCCAGCACAAATGATCGTGTGTGTTTCTATAGCGAACTGGGTCAGTGAGCTGAGCAGATAAAAATGGAAAGGAGGAAGAGTGAGGGAGGAATCGTTTTCCATCAGATCAGATCCTGCATCTGATTCACTACTTTGGCATATGAATAATTTCCTGACACAACTGAGCCATGAGAGCAGGGAGCACACAGGTAAGGAGTGAGCAGGACTTCTCTAGGTGGAAGTGGTGACACATAACTGCTGAAATGGCTGCTGAGAAATTCCCATCTGAGAAGCACCAGATTCAGATTGTGGTAAGAGCTTACTCTGATGGTTCAAATATCTTCTAAAATAATTGACAGGCTGACTTTTTATTAGCAGTATTTATTTGTAGCAGGATTATCTAAGCAAGTAAAACAGACAAACATCCAGTAAGAATCAGGAAGGATAAGCTACAATAAACTTATTTCTATCTTACTGTTTGATATTTTTTCTGCTATTTTACATGTTTCTCTCTTGCTCTCTAGCCTGAATTGCACTGGTTTTATCTATACAACGATACTTCAGTTTTTAAGATCTTTTTTAACCTTCTCAGCTATATGTAGGTTACCCAGCCTGGTCAGCAAATGAACTCAGGCATCCTGTTGGTCATGACAGTTATTTACCTTCTATAAATCAGCTCAGAATCCAATCTTGTGAGTAATGAGCTATAGTGAAACTTCTTTGATAGATACGTATCAAATGAAAAATAATGTTTGCTTTCCAGTGGTTCCTACTGTATTGTTGAGCAGGCAACAATCTTATGTTAATTTTTTAACCTGACTTATTTCTGGCAGTTGTAGAATCAAGAAGAATTTATTGTGACGCCAATTTGCACTCGGTGTGTAGCTGCCAAATACAGTCTCTATGTAGGGAGAAATAGCTTGTCGTTTCCTTTTCCTCTTTTCTTCCATGATAGCATTTTCTGTAGGAGATTCTTCTCTCTAGCAGTGCCAGTTCCAACAGCAAAACACAATTCCTGCAGCTCAATGCACAATCTATAAAATTATTTAACTGAAACCTTCATTTTTTTTTCTTCTGCTGTTGATCATCTCCTTTATTGACTAAAACCTTGCATGAAGAAATAAAACCAAGTATATTTTGATTCTTATGTGCCAGTAACTGATCACAATAAAATATAAACTCTTATAGATACCTCCTGCTCAGATTTCCTGTGGCATTGAAGAGGAAGCAAGATCCTGTTGAACGCCATCATATCTGGATCTTGCCTTTTGTACATGAGAACAGAACTGGTACCTGGCTAGCTAGACACTAAAACTGACTTGGGATCCTTTGCTGCTGTCTGTGCTGGAAAGCAAAGTACAATGTGGAAATTCACAGGCCAAAAAAATGGCATATGAACAATTGGTACACACCGGAGTTCTCTAAATAACATCACACTTATTTTTTGGAAAAGTGGGCAAAATATGCAAAGGAGCATGTCAGGTCTCCTCTGCTGTCTTCTTCCCTCTGCCACACATAATTATAGGAGAGTTTGATTTTGTGGAAACTTTGTGGTCCCAGGTTAGGATGTACATCTGGTCATGCAGAGAAAAGGAGTAAGTGCGGTGTTATCTTAGACCTCCTATACTGAGACGTGGGTCAGCCCAGGCTAAGCACATTTTAGTTCATTCTGTTGTATAAAGAATGCTACTATTTGCTGTGGGCCTTCCTGGAGCTGAAGTGCTTCTTTAAGTCTGCTTTCACTACTGGTAGAATGGCCGAGGCTCTTTAGGAGATTTTAAAAGAGGATTTCAAATAAAAGCTTAGTTTCAGTTTCCCGTTCTTAAGAACTCACACAGGACATACTATTCAACTTTTTATAGAAGCTGTATTTTAACAGTGCGTTTTAACAGCTATGAAACTACTTTCAAAATACTAAAAAACATAAAACTCTGCTTCTGCACTGTTGGAGCCTCCTTTCAACATTTCTCAGGCTTTGGCTAAAAATCAAAGTATCTGCTAACTGAACTAAGCACAAGGCCTCCCCTTATAAAACTGGCCGTACACATATATAAGACAAAAACACGCTCAAAGATGCAACACAGTCCTCTAGGAAGAGTGGTGTGGTTTTCCCTGTATAGCTTGTTCTCTGATAATGTATGAAGCTGAGAAAGAGGATGGAATCTGGTCTTTCCGGCAGTACACTCTCATATTTCAAGTCTATAATGCCTAAGACTGAGTCTGTGTCATATGTAGGTCTGCAAGTGAGGAGTGGGATTTGCGTCCTTTGCTGTTCTGCGTTAAGATCTATATGAGAACAGCCGCAGCTTGGCCCCTCAGGACTCATGGAGACTGACTGTCTGCTGGTCTTAGAGACAGCCATATCAGCTGCAACAGAGATTTTACCGGTTTGAGGCTTAAATAGATAGAGAATAAAAATGCTGGGGCATAGATGTGCTGAAGCAGAGCAGGAATAATTTTCAAGGTAGGATACAGACAATTTGGTGCTTGCAATAAAGAAAAAAAACAGAATCAAGCATCTAGGACTTGCAAACAAAATTTTCAGTCTATCACAGGAATTGTTTTTCATACTGTGGAACACTGAAGCCTTGAGATTTTCTCATTATTCACATTTTAGCAAAAAAAAAAGTAATGATAACTTGATGAAACTGTGTCTTAGTCATGCATATTTTAGTTCTTCCAGGGCTTATAAATGCTTATATTTGTTATGAGCAATGTGTAGCTGCTGGAATGGGCACTGACACTCTGATACCAGAACAATGGACCTCTTCATCCAGATGTTTCCTTGCCAGCCGCCAAAGCACCTCTCCACCCTGTTCTCCTGAGTGCTGTCATTTGGCCATTTCTCATACTAAATTACAGAATAATTTAGGTTGAAAGGCACCTCCACTAGCATCTAACCCAAGCCCCTGCTCAGAGCAGGTCAAATTTTACCAGGTTTACCCAGGACAAATCCAATCAAGTCCTTAACACCCTGAAGGCTGGGCAGTCCACAACCTCAAGGGGTAACCTGTTCCTCTTGGTAAAAAAGTTTCTTTACATCTAATTGGAGTTTTCCATGCTCCAGACTGTGCCTGGTGCCTCTCACCCCATTGCTGTGCACCTCCAAGAAGAGTCTGACAACATCTCTCCGTCCTCCCATCAGGGATTTGCAGGCAGCAGTAAGGTCTTCCCAGAGGCTTTCTCTTCTCCAGGTTGAACAAACACAGTTCTTTCCGTTCCTCCTAGTAGATCCCATCCTCCAGCCACCCAGCCAGCCCTGCGGGAGCCAGCCCTGTGAGACCCAGCTTTCACGGCACATCTTGTCAGCTGGGTCTCTCCTGCCTATAACTTCGTCAGGTGAAAAAGTGGCTGAATGCACAGGAAGGAGAGTAAATCGGGTGTGTAGCGCTTTGCTAATTCATCCTGCTCTCTCAAAAAAAAAAATGGCTTTGGAATTTTATATCAAATTTTTGGGTGAGAATAATAAAGCTTTGTTCCCCTGGCAGTTAGGCAAAAGTAAGCGAAATTCCAGCATTCCCTGAACTGGATAAAATTTTTCTGATTTAAAAAAAAAAAAAAAAAAAAAAAAAAGCTGGGGCCAGAATGGAAAAATTGTGCATATTTTTAAGTTTCACTGAAGTCTAAACATTTGTCCAAAAATTTTGCTTAACACCAATACATTTGGATTGATTTTACGGCAATAGATGGGTTGCAACTAGAGAAAATAAGGCTTGATTTTTTTAATCAGAAAAAATATAAGTGTATAAGAAGACTATTTTAAAATAAAAATTTTTTTCAATGAGCTTTATGTTACATTTGAAGAAGGGCATTTCTGTGTATGCAAGGAAGGAAGATTAGTTATAAAACTATTTTTAAAATTGCGCAGACCACATTTAAATGTATAATATCTCTTGGAATGAAAGTATAAATACTTATGAATCAATGTTATTAATTTCTGTAGCAAAACAGATTTTTATTTAAATATTTCTGAAGTAAAATTATTTCCGTGGGTAACAGAATGCAAATGATTAAATAAACAATATTCATTTCTAACAAATATCTAACATGATAGTTTGCAAATAATTGTTTCTTCTGCCTTTTATCTTTTACTATCACCTGTCCTAATAAGATGTGAGATGAAAAAGGTAATTTGTAGTATGAGAAAGCCGTTTAACTGATAAACTAAGCCCTTAAATTACATGGAATATCAGAATAACTTTTGTCTGAACAAATCAAGTTTAATCCCCTGAAGGGGCTGGCTTTTTAGACATTCAATAAAACCAAAGGAAATCTCTTCAGAATCTGGTTTAGTCTACTAGTCCATTGTTCCATTCCACAGGTGTTAATTGACATGGGACCTAAGAAGGGAATGGTACTTATACTGAAACTAATGGCAAATAGTTTCTTAAAATGTCCCTTTTATGAATTATTCTTGTCTGTATAATAGGCTATATGCTATGGAAGAAATCTTCAGAGAACTAATAGCAAGTATCCGCAATTTATAACTGATTTATTACTACATTACTACTTAATGATTATTAGAAGTTAGCTAATAATATAATAATGCTTGTTCATGGAAGATAGCATTGAAGTATGTATAACTGAAAGGTGTTTCTATCCACTGATACAGGGAGCTGATATGATATTAGAGGATAAAATGCAATTTGTTCAGGAGTCGTGCTAGTTCATATACCCGTGATGCATACATTATATATTATTAACAAATTTAAAAATACAAAGCAGCAGTTTTAGACACAGCAGACAAAGCTTCCAAAATTTCTGTTTCAGGCCTCCCCTGAGTACGAAATAGACTGAGAGAACAGGCCTACAAATGAAACTCTATGGCCAACATTTTGTGAGGGTTTTTTTATATAAAAAGAAAGTAAATAGCATGCAAGCTTGTCTACATATCCATATATACATGTTTTCCCCAGAAGAAAGAGAAAATAAACAAAAACAGGTAATGAAAAACTCTTCCTGTGCTGGAAAAAAAAAAATACGTTGAGAATCTTTTATTTTTTCTGTTTTACCTGGAGTTTTTTGTTTGAGGGGTTTTTCTAAGGTGGAAAAACCTTGTTTCGCATATGAATAATTTTTAATAGGAATTTTTATCTTTAGCAACTTGAAGTGGAAAAAGCTTCCGTTTTACAGCCTAATCTAAGAATCGTGGCAGGCCGTGAAACAGAATGACAATCCTTTTTTTTTTTAAAGAAAACCCCCAATACGAGAGACAGGTGTGAAAGAGAACACGGTGATTCAGAAGGTGGCACTGTTCCCCCTGCTAAGTTTAAATGCTCGTGCGTGCAAGGACAGGGCACAGCTGTCATTTAATTAAGTTGTATGAATTCCTTCCACATCCATTAATGCATATGACAAGGAAATGGAAAAATAAAATGTATGTTAATGCTTTGCTTATTACTTACTGATGAGTCAAATAATACACTATTACAATTCCAATTATGTCTCTTACCTGCCTTTCTGTGCTTATAGTATGTAAAATCGCCTCTGTTCACACTACAGAAATACAAACTACAGAATTCCTTTATGAATATCTTTTTTTATTGTTTTTTGTCATGATCAGACCTTTATGATATGGTCCATTATGTTCATTCTGCCCACAAATATACACCAAAATCAGTAAAGAGAGTATATCCTAATTACCTCTCATCTCACCTCTGTAAACTATTTTGCTATTGCTTTCTCTAATAAGTAAAAGAATATTTACAGTTTTCAGTTATTTTCAGAAAGGAAAAATAATCCACTTTCTAGCTGTAATGCATTAACTGAAAAATTGTAAAATAACAGATGTCAGCGCAGATTGGATTTATTTTTCCAATATGCTTTTAAATGAATGAATGTGAAACTGTTAATACTTGTTGTATCTCAGAAAGTTTGTTATATTTACATGATTTTAATGTCTGTTTTTTAATGTTAGAACTGGAGTCACGTATGTGGGAGGTAACTGATGTTTGGCAGTTTCCCAAAAGAGCCTAGCTGCTATGAGCTTGTCATTTAGGATGACAGCCATCTTCTCTTCCCTGTTTATTTTGTGATTTCATAAATCAAATCTTTTTTTCACCATTAAATCCTAAATGTGGTATTTCTACTCACAGTAGAGCTCAATAGTCAGATAAATGTTCCAACAATGCTACTTGGACAGATGAAGAAGGGTGTATTTTTCCCAGAATAAAGAAATTCTAGTCTCCAGTCTTGCATTGTTTTGAAGCTATACAGAGACATTTTCTTCATGATACAGATAAAGAAATATATGTATGTTCATTACCTGTAGGCATCTTGAGAATGTGATAAAATGATATCCACTAATAAACCAACCTGCAGAGGTTATGGTCAGGAAAAATAACATTGTAAGGAGTGATGTCCTATTACTCTGAATCTATATCCTTGGATGCTGTGGAGTCAGATATACTCACGTTAGTGCCAAAGACATTTTCTTTTAACTTCTGTGTTAAATAATAAATACAGTTATGGAAGAATGAGCTGGACTGCAGCTTTCCTTCTACATCATCCAAATTATCAGCTTAGGTCTGTCTGCAGAATCCTCATTAGAAAGGGGAGTAGAGGGAATGAACAGCTTGCTTTTTTCAGATTCCAGATGGAGTGTGTAAATCTGACAGGTGGGGAAGAAAAATGAGTGGGAAAGAAAAATGTTCATACTTGCGAAATGACAAAAATCTATCTAGAAAGTCTTGAGAAAATGAATATTGGACAAAACAGGGCTGTATATTATATCTTTCCTGAGTATAACAGCATTTGAGGGGTTAATAATTCAAAAATACTTGTAACTAACACCCAGATAATCTGCAACTGGAAATATATCAGATGAAGAGGAGTTAGCAGGGCTCATTGAAAGGGTTTTAAACTAGATTTGAAGGGGGATAAAACCAGGCTGGCTATAGATAAGCCTGGGGGCGACACGCCCATGTTTGAGGGATGGTGTGCTAGCAAGGCCCTTCAGCCTCTCTTTTCAGTGGACACAGGGGATGAAGAGCCATGCAACAGCAAAGACACAAGGGATATCGATGTGTTAGAAACCACAGAAGTGTCTGAGAATGGTCATGTAAGAATTAGATCTTCTCCACCCAAAAAGGTGGTGGGACCAATAGTCCAACTAAGGTACATCTACACCAATGCAGGCAGCGTGGGCAACAAACAGGAGAAGCTGGAGGCCATTGTGCATCAGGAAAACTATGATATAGTTGCCATCACAGAAGCATGGCGGGATGACTCTCACAACTGGAGTGCTGCATTGGATGGCCATAAACTCTTCAGCAGGAATAGGCCAGCAAGGAGAGGTGAGGGGGTAGCCTTCTCTGTTAGGGAGTGTTTTGATTGTCTAGAGCTTGATGACAGTGACAATAGGGCAGATNTGACTCTCACAACTGGAGTGCTGCATTGGATGGCCATAAACTCTTCAGCAGGAATAGGCCAGCAAGGAGAGGTGAGGGGGTAGCTTCTCTGTTAGGGAGTGTTTTGATTGTCTAGAGCTTGATGACAGTGACAATAGGGCAGATTTTGACCTGTTTAGGAGACTGGTTAACAGAGTCCCTTGGGAAGCAGTCCTGAAGGGCAAAGGAGTCCAGGAAGGGTGGACATTCTTCAAGAAGAAAATCTTCAAGGTGCAGGAGCCGGACTATCCCATGTGCTGAAAGACAAGCTGGCGGGTAAGAAGATTGGCCTGACTGAACAGAGAGCTTTGGCTGGAATTCAGGAAGAAAAAGAAAGTTTATGGCCTATGGAAGAAGGAGCAGGCCACCTAGGAAGACTACAAAGATTTCATGAGGTTATGCAGGGAGAAAATTAGAAGGGCCAAAGCCCGACTAGAACTTAATCTGGATACTGCCATAAAAGAGAATAAAAAATGTTTCTATAAATACAGTGACAACAAAAGGAGGGCTAAGGAGAATCTCCATCTTTTATTGGATGCGGGGGGAAACATAGTGACCAAGGCTGAGGAAAAGGCTGATGTATTTTCTTTGCCTCAGTCTTTAATAGTAAGAACAGTTGTCCTCTGGGTACCCAGCCCCCTGAACTGGGTGACAAGGGGAGCAGAATGAAGCCCCCATAATCCAAGAGGAAATGGTTAGTGACCTGCTATACCACTTAAACACATATAATTCTATGGGGCTCAATGGGATCCACCCAAGGGTACTAAGGGAGCTGGCAGAAGTGCTCACTAAGCCACTTTCCATCATTTCTCAGCAGCCCTGGCTAACTGAGGAGGTCCCAGTTGACTGGAGGTTAGCAAATATGAGGGCCGACTACAAGAAGGGCCAGAAGGAGTATCAGGGGAATTACAGGCATGTCAGTCTGACCTCGGTGCTGGCGAAGGTTATGGAGCTGATCATCTTGAGTGCCATCACACGACACGTACAGGCAATCAGGCCCAGTCAGCATGGGTTTATGAAAGGCAGGTCCTGCTTGACTAACCTGATTTCCCTCTAAAAGAAGGTGACACGCCTAGTGAATGAGGGAAAGGTTGTGGATGTTGTCTACCTTGATGTTAGTAAACCCTTTGGCATCATTTCCCACAGCATTCTCTTTGAGCAACTGGCTGCTCGTGGCCTGGATGGGCATGCTCTTAACTGGGTTAAAAACTGGCTGGATAGCTGGGCCCAAAGAGTTGTGGTGAATGGAATTAAATCCAGGTGGTGGCCAGTCACAAGTAGTGTTCCCCAGGGCTCTGTACTGGGGGTATTTCTGTTTAGTATATTTATCAACGACCTGAGCCAGGAGATTGAGTGCATCCTCAGTCAGTTTGCAGATGACACCAAGTTGGTGTTGATGTTCTTGAGGGAAGGAAGGCTCTACAGGGGGATCTGGACAGGCTGGATTGATGGGCCAAGACTTTTTGTATGAGGTTCAACAAGGCCAAGTGCCGGGTCCTGCACTTGGGTCACAACAACCCCAAGCAGCGCTACAGGCTTGAGGAAGAGTTACTGTAAAGCTGTCTGGCAGAAAAGGACCTGGGGGTGTTGGTGGGCAGCCGGCTGAATATGAGCCAGCAGTGTGCCCAGGTGGCCAAGAAGGCCACAGCATCCAGACTTGTGTCAGAAATAGTGTGGCCAGCAGGACTAGGGAAGTGATTGTCCTCCTGTACTGGGCACTGGTGAGGTCACACCTTGAATACTGTGTCCAGTTTTGGCCCCTCACTACAATAAAGACATTGATGTGCTGGAGCGGGTCCAGAGAAGGACAATGAAGCTGGTGAAGGGTCTGGAGAACAAGTCTTAGGAGCATCTGAGGGAACTGGGATTGTTTAGCCTGGAGAAAAGGAGGCTGAGGGGAGACCTTATCGCTTTCTACAACCACCTAAAAGGAGGTCATAGCAAGGTGGGGGTTGGCCTTTTCTCCCAACTGACAAGCAATAGCACAAAAGGAAATGGCCTCAAGTTGTACCATGAGAGGTTTAGATTGGACTTTAGGAAAAAATTCTTCACTGAAAGGGTTGTCAACCATTGGAACAGGCTGCCCAGGGAAGTGGTTGAGTCACCATCCCTGGAGGTATTTAAAAGACATGTAGATGTGGTGCTTAGAAACATGGTTTAGTGATGGACTTGGCAGTGTTAGGTTTACAGCTGGACTCGATGATCTTAAAGGTCCTTTCCTACCTAAATGATTCCATGATTCTACAATACGAACTGCAGTCCTTGTCCATGAATAGATTACTCTGGATTAAAGACTTGCATTATTAGGTGTTTCATTTGAACCTCATTTTCCTGTGTCGTCCATATATGGAGTGTTTCTCTGCTATAGAAATATGAATATTACAGCTTACTTGCTTGTTTTTAAAATTCTATCATCTAATGTGTTTTCAGGCATCAAATGACTGTACAAGGGCCATATGGAATGCACTTTTTACTTTGTTTCACTCACATTTTTAAGATTTCACATAACTCTTAATATGCTCGGTTTCTTTTTGAATTTGCAAGCATGAGGCTGTGATTTTACAGATATTAGACCACATTGCACAGATGTCTAACTACATAGCCATAGCCCTCTAGCTTCGTGTCAAGACTTACCTGCTTGCTTTCTTCACATCTGACTGTGCTGCTTATCATTTGTATATCAGTTTGTATAAATTGTACTTTCCATTTTGCGCATTTGTGCACTGGAGGCAAGGTTGAAAGCTTAAAAGCTAAGCTTAATACTACAAACCACTCAACTTCTATGTTTTCCAAATGTATTTGAAAAGCAAAAGGTAAGGAAAGAGCATGGGGAAAAAAATTGAACGTGTGATTATGAAATATGTAAGACTAAAACACAAATTTCCTTTAGTAGCTTCTGAATAAGTACATGGATATATCTGATTGCTCTCTGCAAATCCAAGCTAGGCAGCTATACAACACTGCAGGCAACAGCAGGTAGAGGTGGGACATACAGAATCATATGGGGATTTGTGGAGCAGGTTTGTGGAGCAATTGTGGTGCTCTAAACTAAAATTTTGCTGCCTGGCTAGCTATCATTGTAGGAAGATGAACTAGATTACATATGTGTTTCCTTCCGGTCGTATTTGGTAACAACTGAAGGAAAATCTCTGATCATGCTGTATTTCCATTAATGTGAACGTGTCTGGATTTAATTTTAATTTACCTTAATTTAATTTTCTAGGCCTCTATTCTGTTCCCATCTCTGAATTTACCTATCTATTCATATAGGCATGTTTTTACAAACTATATAAAAATATTATATATAGCATATATGGATATATATAGTGTGTGTATATGCACAAACATATATACTTCTGGACTGTAGTATGTCATGATACAGACCAGCTAGCTTGTAAGCTCCTCTAGAGCACACACAGGTAAAATAAATGCTAGGTAAAATAAATAGCTTTATGTTGCTGTGTTGAGCACTGCAGTACTTTATGGCATCTGAAGATTTACAGTACGGGTAAATCACAGAAATTCTTTCACATCACTTATGATCCAGACTCTGATTTTCATAAGAAGTGTGATAAAAAAAAATAATAATTTGATTAAATTAAACTTAATATGATTATCTTGAAAGAAAGCAAGGTAATCCCACACAATAATATATGCCTTTACAGAATTATTTCAAGTAAAAAAGGAAACTTACTCCCTTATAGCCTGTCATTTTTGTATTACAACATTAAACCAGAATTTTTTTTAAAAAATCTAAGTTGCTTTTCAAACTGTTCATTATTTTTCCAGTTTTTCTATACCATTAGTCTTTAAATAATTTATTAGTTTTACGTTTTCTTATTGTGTGTTTCACTTGATTTTTCATGCAGGAGCCAACACTGTTGTGTTCAGAATATCAACACTGAAATACAAGGAACGTTACATAGGGCCAGGGCAAAGGTCTATCTAATCCTGCCAATGGCTGATAGCAAATGCATAAGGAAAGAGTACAAGAACTAGGGCATTTACATGATCCTTCCCCCTTTGGATTCTGGCAGATCAGTTAAGCTGGAGGTTTAAAAGAAAAATTTTACTTTTAATATCTATCAGTGGAACCATCTTCAAAAAATTATCTTCTCCTATTGTCTTTCAATATAAGAAAAATATTTGTGTTGATTTTTTAGTTATTGTGCTTTACCCTTAAGCTTTACCCTTATTAGAGGCTGAGTCAAGATGATTATACTTTCCCCGAAGAGAATGGCCCCAGAAGATGCGAATCCATCAAGTGATGTCAAAGCACCTAGAAAAACTGATACGTAAAAAGCTATTTCTATAGTCCGAAATGGGCTCTTGGCAGGGCTTCAAAATCCAGATATAAATTTCTTCTGACCACAGCAGTCCTGCTTCTGGGTCACAGAAGAGCAACTACTTTCAAGGAATATGGGATTCATGATTTTGCTCTCAGTGGAGTATAAACTGCTAAAGGCTGCATGCCTGCAGCCTGCATTCAGAAAGAACTCTGCCTCCTTTGTATTCACAAAGGAATATCAAACTCCTAGATATCCTCTGGGGAAAAAAAATGTATATGCTGGGAAAATAAAGGTCCTGCCTCTGCCGCAGGAAAGTATTACACTGATGCTTTTGAAATCTGTGGAAGGTTATTTGTGACTTTCTATACTGCGTTGCACACCATAAATTCTTCAGGTTTTTGTTATAAGCTATTATTTTTACTACAGTTGTATTTAGAAAGCAAAATACATTTTAAGCTAGTATTTCACACCTCACTCTCCAAAGTGCGCAAAAGGAAAAGGTTTATTTACTGGTGGACTCAAAGAATTCTATTTTCCCTTCACATTTTATATCTTCATGCCTTAATCTAAGCTCTTTAGGAAACAGCCATACTATTTATTCTCACAGAGGCTCTAGGCAGAGATTTATTAGCAACGTGCTTCTGAATTCTTCAGATTAATATACCACTGAAATGCAAAGTGTCCCTACTGATTATAGGAACTGCAGCCTATATAGCCAAGATAAAGCATTTTTCATAAACTTAAGCCGGAATCAAATTCGCTGCATTTGTATCCAGAGTGATTGTTAGAGGTAGGTAGGAAGAACTACCAGAGTTTTATTAATTGTGTTCCCAACCGAAAAACCATGTATTCTAAAAATATACCTAAAATATTACTTGGGCAGCTCTAAGAGTGCTTGGCTTCAAATTAGTCATCAAGTACTGAGGGATAATTATAGCGCCGTAGCAGAGTGAGCGTGAGGAGTTGTGGTTGGCATTGCTGAAGCAGAGACAATTGCTGTTCACAGGCTCCCCACCCTTGCCATTCTATAAACACTTGGTTTGGCAGAGTGGTGAAGAGACTGCTTAGCTTATTTCTGCAGAAACATGTCCATGCATTGTGAGTCTGGAGCATTAAGAGAAAATTTGTTTTTGTCAAATCAGTGGTAATTTTGCTGTCGTCTTCAATAGCTATGTCTTACTATAGCATACTATCAGAGGCTCAAATGTGCTTATTAGTCTGTTTCCCTGGTGCTAGTAGTATCCATCTGACAACAATACCTGCTTTCTGCAGAAGTATCCCCAGAGCCTCGTGACCCTCCCCTCTCTTTCCATTTCAGTCCCAGCTACACTTACATGCCCCAAAAAAGCCACATGGGAGCAGCCTTTCTGAGGCAAAACCCACGTGTCAGGGATCTACCTACTGATTGAAATGCTCAGGCCTTTTTTATTCAGGCTATGAATGGCTTCATTGTATGCCTATATAGAAATATTTGACATATAATAACTTCTTAGGCAGTCCTCACAGATGCCTTGATCATCACCAGACACTCTCTCCAGCTTTCACCAAAACCTGAATTGTACACAGTGACAATCTGCTCTATGCAGAGACTGCAGATAAAAAACGCAAGCCAAGGACTCTGACGTTTGATGAAGATGTTGTATATGCTGGTGCCAGAACACGCTCTAGAGAACTTGGTTTTGTTTCTCTGTCCCCTTCTCAATCCCACATGACTTTTCATATTTTTCTCCAACTCTCCCTTCTCTCTCTCTCACTTACAGAATGGCCAAGACACATCTCCAAACTTGGCAGCAAATTCCACAAAGAAGAATTCACCTATATTTTTCTCCAAAAGTAGTACAATGTTTTGGGGAGAGCACTACAGCGACTGCCATATGGAGAGGGATTTAACATGCAGAAGCAACTTTGGGTAGCATGGAAGTCTGGAAAAGTGTGTAACAATTGTCAAATTCCCAAGTAGTAAGTGATGCATGCAATGCCTCAGTCTGCCTAAGGGCAGAAGCATGCAGAGCACCTCTGTTGCAGGTACGGACGCCAGTTTCAGACGTCCGTACTAGTTTCCAAGATGGCAAGAGAGTCAGCAAGGAGCTTGTGCAGAGCTCACAGTTCTCTCTCTCTAGGACAGACACAACAGATTAGCAGATTGTCCTAGACCAAGTAAAGAAAAAGCAGATCTTGCCTTCCCTCTTTCCCCTTGCTTACTTTTTTTAGGCTTTCCTTACATTTTTTAGCCTTTCTTTCTCTAGTGGAATAGCTAAGCATAACCATGCTGTCTCCTTCAGAAACCTACAGTGTAGAATTCAGCTACCTAAAAGACAAGTATCTAAGCTTTCTCACCGGAAATAAAAATACACCTAGATAGTCCCCTATCATCAGCTAAGGCAATGCAAGAAATGTTTTCAAAGTATGACCACATATTAACATTACTTTTGTGTGAGACACAATAGCCTATGAAGACATTTAAAAAAACAGTTCTGATTTTAAATGCTCTTCATTTATCTGAATATGGAATTTTAGCTTTTTGTTCTGGGATTTAAAAATCATGTAAAATATTCTATTGTTAGACTTGTCTACCTTCAAAAACTGGGAGTCTCAGTTCCTGTCCCATCCTTCATTTGCTCATGAAAGTGTATCTTCATTACTGTAAACACAGTGTGTTTTTAAAGCAATTGCATTTTATTTGCATGTTTCTACATTTCTGAAGCAAAGCAAAACACAGGTTCTAGTACTCTCATATGCACACTAACCAAATCATATTTTTAAAATTTGAGAAGGGGTTTTCATATACAATGTAATGTCAACAAGTATTTTTCCCAGCCCAGTCAGCAAAACTGGGTTCTAATTGAATTAATTACTCCCCATGTGAGAATCAAATGCTGCTAGTGTGGCATCTTAGTTAGCAGAGGCATAATTTGTTAACGCATTTTTATATACTTGTTAAAATAAAAGTCACAGTATATAATATTTATTCCCTCAACACAATTTTTCTTCCTAGCTGCCTTGTCATAACACAAAATGACAATTTACAACTGTTAAAAAATTATTGCTTTGTTTATATTTTAAGTATTTTTCCCCCCTAAAATTACATTACTAAAAACATAATTTTGGGAGTAATTGTCAGTGCTATTCAATGTAATGCGTTTCCTGTCTGGAGTTTTCCTCTAAAAAATAAGTACCTACCTTGAAATCTTCACACTCTTCACTCTATTGATTTTTAAGTATCTTGTGCACACGACAAAGTGATAGTATATTTTTAAGGAAATATACCTATTGTCCTTTGTCACTATATCCTGCCTGCAAAGTCTTGTAAATAAAAATTACATAAAAATCAATAGGTTTGTTTTTCTTATTTCTTCTTGTGATTATCCAAAAGCACTGGTATCAGTATCAGTACCACTTATGTAGAGGACTTAATAATTATGTATAATAATTCTAACTTAAGAGAACATCTTTTCTAATACTTAATAGCTAATATGTCGATTCAACATGCATACTTTTTGTTCAGCTGTGTTTCTATTTCCAACAATTGTGTGTTAGTTGATCAGTTTGGGGTTTTGCAAAATCTAATTAGAGTTCCACAGCTGTTGGGACATCTTGCTTCTTTTTTAACCAATCCTTATGTACTGAAAATCTCCTTACTTATCACTGAAATCTGAATAATATTAAGTAAAAAATTCTGTTTGATTACAGGGCCATAGGAAAATTTAGTGACTTCTCTTACTAACATCTTGAACATAGAAAGCCAAACAAATACTGACTGATTTAAATGTTGCTTTGCTTTGGGCCATCAGGATAAGTAGCTCTTCAAGAGACTTGGAGAACTACAACAAACACCAAAATTTTTGGGTTAGTCCAGTTACTGTCTAAGTTTAGTTTTTAAGTAAGGGATTCCTTCCTCATCGCTCTGGGTGCTGATGGTGAAAAACTGAGAATTAATCAGAACAGAGGCTAAGAGCAGCAGAACCTGATACTGCTGGGGGGAGAAAGGACAGGGGATAATCCCTTTTGTATGCACCATTCACAGAGATAATGAGCAAGAGCTTTCGAACTAGTGAATGCCACCTCCTCACTTATTTTGCCAGATGATTGTCTGCAGTAGGCTTACCAGCTTCCAGAAATGTTCCTTCAACAGACCATGCTTCTCTGAGGTCAGTTGTCTACTTCAGCAGCTAAAGGGTGAACTCGGCACAGACCTATGTGCATGGGCATTGACTCTTTCATCTGGAAGCTGTCGCTCCACTGATGATCCCTCTACAGCACTCAGTCAGTATCTTCCTCAGGGTCCAGACACTATCTGGTGTAGGTGTCTGGACGTTTACGAGACAGATGCACCGGCTGCACTGCCAGCTCTGCTCCCTGCCTACCACTCTGCGGTTTTTGGAGAGCAGGAAATGATGCTCACCATTCAGTGACCACACAGTCCCATTCCCAAAGTCAGGTTTCAGACCAGAAAGGCTTCTAAAAAGCACTCTGTAAATGACTGGGCTGAAATGTAATGTCCTGACGGTGATTTGGCTTCTCTGCAGAGCTAAGCGCAGAAACAGGAGAGCCTAGGAACCAGCTGCCAGAAGCACTCCTCAATGTGCCATGCAGATAAGCAGAGGAAAAACACCAGGCAATCTGGAACAGCAGCCCACATGCCCACAGAGCATGCAGATGTAAATGCCATAGTATGTGCTCTCTTTATTCATACCTTGTCCTATTCAAATCTGCAGTACTCAGTGATCTGAGGGCATAGGGCTCCCCTTTAAATGAACATGGATGCATGGCATTAAGCATGAACAGAACCCTTGCTCCCCTCAAAGCTTTTCCCTAGTTTAATTTAGCTTTTTGTTATGTTAAACACTTATTCTAGCTACAATTCCTTGACTCAGAGTTCTCATTACTAACACCTGAGGACAAAATCACAGATCACTGAGTATTTTGAAAACAAACGTGTACTGAAAACATAGACAGAAATCCACGAAGTTTTCCATTTACTTAATTTAAAATGTCTAAACCTCTTAAAGGACACAGTGTGGTTATCTGTATATCATACTATATATTAATGCAGTGTACCCTTTATTATCTTCATGAGGAGGCTTTACCATCACAAGTACTTGCATCTGCTCTGTTGCACAGAAGGATATTAAAGGCTAACAGATAAAAGATGCCAGTTGAAAAGAAAAACAGTCTTCTGGATTTGGCCTACAGGCTGTAAGCAGTAGGGAATTTAGGCTTTTTAATCCTATGTATTTATGAAAAACTTCTTCATCTGAACAAAAAAATGTTTTTCCAGTCTTAGAAAAAAATGTCACTGGTACACAAGGAAAACATTTACTTTATCAAAAGGAAAATTAATAGAAAAATTGGGAAGACTGCAAGATAAAAAGAGAAGTAACCTCACTGACATTAGGCAGCTACAAGAACACAGCAAAGCCAAGGTGCACGTCTCAGAGCAGGGGCAGCACACACTGCAGAATATTTATCATTAACATCAGTCATGCTGTGGAAAAACACAAGTTAGCTGCAGTAATATTCTCACTCATGGGACACTAACTTTTAAAACTAGCATTTGGTTATTAACAAAAGCGTATCATTTCATGATTTTCTCTTCCTCAACTGTCCTTTTTATTTTAGGAATTTTGGTCCTGACTACTTTCCTCTATTTCCCCTTACAGAGAATGAAGTCTGGCGAGAGAGAACTTGCATAATAAGGGTATTGTCTCTCTTTTTTTTTTTTTCTAATGTAGCAAAAAAAAGTTTACCTTTAAACACAAAAGTGAGCAAATACAACAAATATCCAAAACGTGTCAATGAAAGCTGTTTATAGTACTGGTTATCTAGACACTAAAGTGTTTATAAAAGAGAGAATTTTTCCTGTTTGCCAGATAGGCAGGTTAAAAATAGCATCGTAGTGAAACAAAACACATGATGACAATGTGCCAGATGACAACTAAATGGCCTAGAAATGGAATAGAAATGAATTATAAGTACAATATCTTCTTCTCACTTGCTCTCATTTTCAAGACAAATTTTCTTTTCTCAGTTATCCTACACTATAGCATAAGACTTGAAAGTAGAACAGTTAACAGAATGCAGTTTTAACTTCAAGTTGGAAATATGCTACTAGGTCTGAGGTTGGTGCTTCAAGTTGAGAATGAACGTTTTGTTGGAAACAAATTCTGGAATTTATTCATTATTTCTCTTCAATAGATTAACAACAAAAGGCAACTCTAATATTTTGTGTATCATTAGTTTAAATGTGTCACAGGAAACTTTTCCACTAACAGTAGAATTTTTTGAGAACTAAATTTATTCAAGAGATTGGTTTGTTTTCATATTTAGTTCTCTCTTTCATAGATAGAGAGTGTTCTACTATGTTTTTTTTCTTCTCTTAGTTTGCAGAAAGTAAAACGTAGCTAAGAGAAACCAATCTAGAGTCCACTTTTTAAAATTTTAGATAATTATTGGAAGTGTTAACAATAAAGCCTAATGAAGACAATGCTTAAGTTGAAAAGAGGGTCTGCCCAATTTATCCTAAGAATTTATCCTAAGAAATGTTTACAATGAAGAGTAATAATGACATGAAAGGAAGTTAATTTTACTATTGTTGCTATTATTCAGAGAATGAAAGCATTTCAGAATGAACTGAACTTTAAAATTAAACTCTTGGTATTCAGAAAAGCAAACTTCCAAGTACTTGGGAAGTTTATAATCCCTCTTACAAAGTTAACTTCACTGGCCATATATAGATGTGTAGCGAAATTCATTTTCTAATACGAAGGAAAAGTCGCTCATTCTTTTTTAAATACTCAAGACTATTAATCTTTAAAGCAACATTCCATTACCTATGCTCAAATCCTTCAAATGCTGTATTGTAAATACATTAACTTCCCCCAGTCCAAAATTTATTATGTCTCTATATATTGACTACAGTGATTGAATCAGCATTTTCAGTATTTAAAGAACCCTGATGGTGCTATCAATTGTATTATTTGGTAGGTGATTTCAAGTCAAAAAATGCAGTATTGATTAGACCTCAGTTTTGAAAGAAATAAACAAACTGAACATCTACTGCTTTCTCTTTCTGTGCCTATAGATATGTATATATGTGGGTGTATATATATATACACGCATAGCTGTTTATTTTGACAAACATGGTTTGACTAGCCCCCTCAGGGAATGGTGCCATTAATCAGCTAATCATGAGTGGAAAATCATCCACTGGGCATTTAATTCAGTGTCAGAATACACAAAGACATTTTACCTAACTCATTTTTTAAATGATTGGAGAGGCTGGATGCTATGCTATGTATGGGTTGCGAATTGATTTTCTTAAATACAAAATGAAACTCAAAAGTTATTAAGTATGCATGCTTGCTACTGCCTTTTGGTGTATGTAATGAAACCTGTTTAAAGTTTGAGATACTTACAGCGCTGGAGCTGACTCTCCGGAGTAAGGACTGTGAGCCCTATTGCTCCCGACAGCCCTGGGCAGCAGAGAGCTCACACCATGAGTAAGTACACGGCTTTGCACTATTTAGGCCTCACTGCTCAAAGCTGTTTCACCTCTACTGCGGAAATTCTCAGGGCACTTGTACTGAGCCTTCGAGGACTGTGATTATTTCAGTAAGGTGATAATGTTAAACAGTATCTCCACAGACACACACATATTTATATGCAGATGTAGGATGTAGATACAGGTACACATGTAAAAATTAAAAAAAAATGTTCTTTAAATAACCTACTGATTTCATTCTTAAGACCACTGATTTAATTCTTTCTGCCTCTGTAGACAAGATTTAATTAATTGTCATTGATGTGAGCAATATATCTTACAGCTTTCTGGTTGTAACTGGACTTCTACCTAATAATCCTCACTATTCTAAAAAAAGCACGTTCTCCCACATGCATGCATTCCTATCCAAGAAACCTGTCCGTACAAATTGTGTCTGATAGAATTTCAGTACGACCTCTAGCATTGGCAGCCAGTGAACCTCTTTCAGTGTTAATGCACTAACAGAGCTTGTGGCTGATTTTAGCAGAAGCAAACTGAAATCTAACCCTGAATTTAAAAATATTTCACATATTAAGTCTATGATACAGAAAACTTTGAAAATATTTTCAATTTGATGTGTCCTCACAAAAGGCAAACAGATGGTCAGTGGTAGAAAAATAAAGAAATATCCCACAGGAAATCTATTTTAATTTTATTATAAATTCATATTAGAAAAAAGCTATCAAAACAATTCAGGGAGCAGTGATGCACAATTATTTCGAGGACAGGTTTTTTTATCTGCCTTCTTGTGTCTTTGTCAAGATGGGTTGCAGAAACAAAGGTAAACATAATCATTAGAACAACAAATCTGAGTTTCAGAGAATAAAGCTTGGCAAGATCTTGAAGCTTCTCTAAGATTTATGTTCTTCCAATTTTTGACCAATGCTGAATCAACTGCTCTGCAGATATGGATTTTCTGTTTTTTATGGTTTTATTTGATGATTCTTATACAAAAAAAAAGATATAAGCAGCAGTGTTGGTGAGTGAAAAATTTTTATAGCTCAGTGTGTACTTCAAAAGGATGCCTTATCATTGTGTCTTGCCTACAATGAGTTTTTATAAGCAGAGATTTCACCTTTTTTTTTTTGCAATAAAATGCTCCTTGCAATTTTTCTTATTCCTTATTCCCACTATGAAGATTCAGCAATACAGAAATTAGTTAGAAAAAAATAGTGTTAGTACAATAGTCATTCCTTGAAGAGTTTTATATAGAAGGTTACAAGAAACCTTCTCTGTCTTATCAGACATCTGGCCACCATAAGGACAGAGAAGAGCTTTGCAGAGTTTTCCACAGTCACAGTCCACTTCCTCATGTACCCCCCAGTGCCATGTCAGGATAAAACCTTCTCAGGCAGGTTTTGAACGTCTGTGCTGGCCTCAGCCAAAGCCTCCTCCCAGTTCTTCAGGATGACACCTGAATCTAACTCAGGCATGGAATCACAGGAAAATGTAATTAGGCTGGGACTTTTAGAGGTCATTTTGTGCAAACTCAAAGCAGGGCTAACTTCAAAGACAGATTTGGCCTTCTCAGCGATGGCTATTCCACTGCCCTTCTGAGCAACCTCTCCCTCTCTATCACACCACCAAGAATTTATTTCCAGTCATACTATTTCCAATGGTACCTGCGTACAATCTGTAGTTGTGGTAAAATGATTATAATTACTGTTATAAGATCTGTTAAGAAAAGAAGCCCCTCTTAAAAAAAGCACAAAGTGGCAGACCAAAGACCCTCCTGCTCCAAGCCTACCAGCTGCTGTGTAATCATGGTCAAACTTTTAAAAATTACTTCTAATTTTACATTTCTTTCTCATGTATATAATTTTGGGCATTTTAAATGGTGCTTCAAGTCTGAGAGACCAAGAAGTTTAAGATCAGTTTTGAAAACGCAGCTTTTGGTATCTCTGGGCTCCACTTCTTCACTTGAAAAGTTAGAAAATATTTCATAGCGTATTATGCATGTTAATGGTAAACAATTGGTGTAATTCTATTTATTGGTTTAGAATGTTGAAGTTAAACTGTCATTATCTGCGGATTTCCACTAAAAGCACTCTTCAAAAGTGCCTATCACTACTCTAGAACATACGTTATCCACAGCTCTCATCCAGAGCCCCACCTACGTCAGCAAGACTGTTATTCTCGCACCTTTAGGAAGTACAGGGTACTGTCCTATTTCTGAGTTATAATCAGACATATAGTATGAGGTGCTTTCTTTTCAGTTACAATGGGTTATAAAATATGGATTCCATTATATTGCCAATTTACTGTAAGGATTTCTGCTCACAGCCTTCACTCTCTCATAGGATAACACTTCTTCAAATTGAATGTAAGACCCTGGTTAACAAATTTTTTCAGAAAATTAGAATTTAGAGTGCGTGTGTATGTATGTATGTGTGCACCAGTAATCAGTTATTAATCCAGACAGTTGCACCCACAAGTGACAGCATTCAGCTATCTTTCACAGCCAACTGAAAGGCAAGGTAGTGTGACCTTATTTTTTTCATTTGCATATGCAAAAATAGAAATCAGATTGAGGAGCTGTTGAAAACTTTGCATCTTCATAAACAATTGTGCAGCCAACATAATAATATTGCTAAAAATACTACAGTTTTCAAAAATCTGTTTTCAATGCTTCCTCTGGCACACAGTGTATCATCAGTTATCTATACGGTCTTTAAACCTACTCCTCTTTGTTATAATAAGCTGTTTCAAATATAATATTTAATTTGAGGAAAATTCATTTCATGTACATTTTATATTTAAAATATAAAACCGTATAATCATTTACACCTTAAACAAAATTAGGGTCTATAATCACTGCAATAATAAAAACCAAAATGAATGGTTTTCTGGGAGAACAAAACTTTCCCAAACAAACAGTTTTTTCTTTTCTCTTTTTTTTTTTTCATTCACAGCTGCAAGTTGAATAGAAAAAGAAACTTGTTTCTAAGGAAAGAACGTATTTGTATTAGTGAATCTGGGACATGATTTAGGAAAGAATACTACAGAGCCGATAAAACATTACACAAGTGCTTTGTACAGGCATCACAGTAAATTATCTATCACTGTCTGCTTTTTCTCCACTTTACCATGAAGGGTGTTTTTATATAATTGCTATAAACTTTCAAAGTACTCTTGACTCCAAAGCAAAAAAATCCTCAGTTGTAAAAAATTTTAAATTAACAGTTATGAAAGCATGTTTCTAACTTTCTAAAATCCTTGAATTTCACACTCAGCCCCATGATCTTTAACACTAGTCTCCACATGGCCTTGATACTAACCATTTGGTGATAATAAACAGAAAGGCATGCTGTGCAAATGACATATAATTTTATGTTGCATTCCCCACACCATATTACGAATCACACTAGAATTTCTGTGGCCAAGTCATATACTTGGTTTGTCCAGGCAGCATGTGACCTCACTCCCCTGGTAATCATAAACATTATGCATAGATTTTATCTGCTGCTCAAGGGAAACCTGTAATTAGTGACTCAGACAACCAGATCTAATAAAATGCTAAGGTCTTCCGAGTCCTATAAGCATGCACTAATCAAAGCCCTTTAAAGCTCCCACTGCTGCCTAACCCACTGCATATCTTTTCAGAAAAGTGCATCTTTTCAAAAAATTTAGGAAAATGTCACTTGTGCTCCCCACTGCCTTGCTGTAGGTCTGGAAGCTTTCTGAGATGTCACTGGTCACAGAAGACCTTTCTTCATCTCATTCTTACATGACTATTTTTAAACTGATCTATGTGTGTTCTGTGACAACAAGCTCCAGTACCCTCATTTTAGGAAGCTGGTCAGTTCTAATACATCCCAATAATTTGGGATTTGGATTTTCCACACATAGACACACACGTATATATATATCTTGATGTTATCTTGGTTAGATTTGAATTAAGGGCTATTTCTTTTGGACAGTGCTCATACTTAATTAAACATTTTAATTTTCAGTTGGAGATGAGGCTTAGAGGAGACCTGAGCTTGCAGTTAGGGAGATTACTTTTAATGTAAACAGGAAACGAATAAACATCAGAAGATACCAGTGAAGAAACACAGTGAAAAGAAAAATGATGATGAAATATTATTTGACTTTCTGCAGTGCTTCATTTTGTCTGTTGTAAAGAAAGATAAAGCAATCTTGTAGAACAGCATCCTCCACATACTGGACTCTTAATGATATTTTGAAGTATAGAAACTTCCTGCTCTTATTTTATGGTTCTGTCAGATGAGAGTCCCTTGATGAAATACTTGCTTTGTTTTACATGTCCTACAGATCCTGCTGTAGAATATCCAAAGTGTCCAAGATTTTTTCTACAAAATGTTGTTTGTTCAGTCTGACTTGCTTCCCAGTCTCAATCCTTTTGGTTGCTTTTTCAGCCTCACAGAAGGAATACTTTCAATAATATACTTTGCAGATTTTTTATCATTTGGGAGATAAAGAGTTCAGAAAAGTAGAGAGAAGGAATGCCTCCTTTGTTACCTGCCAATACTTTCTGCTGCTGGAAGAAGTGCAGGATTCCTGAATGCTGTCTCCGTGGGTAACAAAGTGGTGGGAGCAATTTGTTAAATGACTTTATTATCACCAAGAAGTCTGTATCTATGAATATAGGCTTATCAGTTTTGCAGTGCATTCTGCTTTTCTTGCAAACATTAGTAAATTGTAGTAATTCTCTGGACCAGACTGTACCAGATTTCTTTTTGTTAAGCACTTGCTAATACTGAGTACTTCCAGAAGAAAATATGACTCAGCAAGGGCGATGGGAAGTATACTTTTATGTTAAAAATTTATTTGTATTTTTTAAAAAAATACAGAGGCAATTCTGTCCACTTACTCTCTTACATTTGGATGCATTCTTTCATCAGTAGAAAAAGCAATACTACTCATTTCATTCTGAAGCAAAAAGAAAAACTGAGTTATGGTCCTTCCAATGACACACTGGGGCTATGCTGTAGTTTTGCAGCACACATGCTGTTCGTCACAGATGACTAGTTTCTGCTTTTACCTACGCTGCACAAGGTTCTGCCCCTCCTGCTGTCAGCTCTCCACAGACCCCACCTCTTGACTCTTTGAGGCTGGCTGCCTTCCCACTAGGCAAGAGGAACACTGGCGGCTTCCAGAGCCTGCCCCTGCCATCCACCGAGTCCCCTGACTCACCCAATTACTTTTAATCACAGACTTGGAGTTGCCACATGGGCCTTTTTGATCTGAGGGCTAGAACAAGTAGCAAATGGAGCACCATATGCAGGTGACAGCAGGACACAATCCTGGCTCCCGTGGCACTGCAGCCTGAGAAAGCCAAAAGTCCAGGACACAGCTCCCCTCTCCATATGATTCATCAGTACATTGTATCATGCACTTTTTACCAGTTGTTATCTCAGTCTTGCATCTGCAAAGCATTTAAATTGGTTAATGACTTTAGCTATGCACTAAGCATAAATGCCAGCACTCATCATTAGCAGCCTTGTGCATTTAGTTTATGCTACGTATCTTTAAATATTATGTTTTAACATTATTTCCCTTCAGGTGTCCTGCATAGATAGTGCTGTGATGGACTTTAGACACCCTGCTCATTAGCCCTTTATCAGGCTGCTTATCAGTGACACTCTTAGGCACTCTGGTAGTTCAACTGCATAGCTAGAATAGTTAGATTTCTGGGTCTCCAGGCCTGCATGACGTTTCTTTAGCCTAAATTCTGAAGCCATATTTTTTGGAAGCAGTTTATTATACGAAATATAATTTAAGTACCTTGCACACAAGCCATTTCCACAGTCTCATGTGCTCCTGGAGCAAAGGCTACATTTTTCTTTTGAATACTCAGATGAGTCTTAGACCCAGATAAGCACCAATATCTCTGTTTCACTGTTACTGGGGTGGAACTGATGGAAAGTGAACTTTTCCAGATCTGGACCTCCCTCCTGATCCCACAGGATTACAGAACACAGAGGCAAACTCTGAATTTCTCGGATCTGAATCCTGCAAATGCTATGACTCTCAGAGATGTGCTTTGGTAGAACTGGTTAAAATAGTTTAAGACTATTCTTATTCACTTCCCAGGTTTAAGCTCTACCTCCTGGCCAAAGATTGCTGCAAGGAATGTTCAGGTTAGAGTTGAAGTTAGTCTGTACTGAGATAACAGACTATGAACTGGGGTAGGAGAGACCCAAACACATGTCCTGTTCTACTATGAAGGCGGTAAGGCCTATGAAGGAGCCTGGCATACTGCTGTGGGCATTAATCTCTCCAATTCATTCATTTAAATTCACTAGATATTACTTGTCAGAACCCCGAGGCATTCCAATAATTTTACATGGTTGATTGACAGATCTTTTTTTGGTGGTGTTTAGGGCTACTTACATGTGCAAACCCACTTGCTTGCCTAGACCCGTTTGGCATGAAGGCTGAAGTCTGCTGGACCGTTCTGATGTGCTAAAACTGTCTAACTAATAAATTTATCCAGTCAGAGGAGGAGAACAATGGCTGAGCACAAGCATGCCGCTCAGCCTGACAAGCCCAAGGACATTGAAAAAGACATTTTACAGGAACAGCACAAGTCATTGTAAATGACAGGCTCTGTGCTAAAATATAAACCCAAGTCCATCACTATAATTTAGCATTTCTAGTAGCAACAATCAACTTACCAAAATTAAATACCATCAGTTCAAAACATGATGGAAGCAAAAATGAGACATGTTTGAAAGGTTTGAGTAGCTGCAAAAATAAAAGTTGGACTTCAAGTTCTACTCGTATCTGAAATATATTGCCTGCAGAGAACAAAGAAAAAAAAAACCAAACCATGAACCCCACCAAAGTACAGTAGAACAAAGCAAAAAGGGTTAAAAGGTTGAAGGGCTGAAAAGTGTCAGTTTTAGTGTTCCTGATTGCATATTCAGGGAATTAAATGACCATCTCAGCTTCAGTGTTACTAGTCTGTATGGTTGCAGAGAATTTAGAAAATGACATTTAAAAAGACTTGGTATTTATGGATCACATATCTGGATGTTCCCAAGTTTATCTTTCTAAAAAAGGTCGTGATGAACTCTTTGAAGGTCTCAAGGCTCAGATTCATCAGAAAAAAAGTAACCTTGTTTCCAACTTTGCCTTTCAGAAGTGTGCCCCTTTCTTCCCTGTTTTCTTTTCATGGCTATGCATCTGGCCAGAAACTCATGGATGCTGGAGACATTGAACTTTGCTGGCAACCAGGCTCACATAAAAAAGGGATCTATCTTTTCAAAATTTATTTTTAATATGCAGGGAAAACTGAAGGCCATTGGCGGCTGAACTTCTTTATATATAAGATGGGGAGGCAGTAAGGCGTTTGTGGGAGGCTGTTGCCTACAACTAAAGTAGATAGGCCTGTTTCCACGACACCCATGGAAAATTTATTGAAATTAATATGAGTCACTGAGTGGATTTCAGAGCATTTTTAAGAGAGATCTAAAGGCGCAGCAATACAACTGAGTGTAGTGGGATGAAAAACTGAGGCAGTAGTGAACAACTGCCACTGTGGAACTTCAACAACCGTTAGATTAAATGATGGGATCAAAATACACAGACACTGAGCAAACAATCAATTTACATTCTCATTAATTAACGGAAATTGTACTGATTACAATTCATGTTGACAATCGTACAAAACCGCAGTGTTGTACATGAAACATTGTAAAACAAAGTACAAAAATATTTTTGCTATGTTAGGAATGTTTATTTCCTTACTAACCAGCTCATTGTTTTCAATCACCGCACTCCCAGTGCCGCCCTAGGGCGCAGGCAGCCCTGCCAGCCATGGGGCCCACAGGCTGCCATGGGGACCCTCTGGCACCTCTCTGTGCTCAGCGTTACTGAGGCAGGCAGGACCTTATCCCTTCCCATCCTGAAACACTGGAAGATGGCAATAGGGTATCTTGATTCTCTTTAGATGATGGCACATAATGAAAGCTGCAGCAGCTGACCGTAGAGGAGGTCTCTGACCTCACTAATTACCCAAAGCAGAAAGTGCAGTGGCAGCGTCTATCTCCGGTTGAACCCTCTGAGCGCGGATGAGCGTTATTTATTTGAAGTCGGGTGCTTTAGCGGGAGGCAATGCCCCTCAGGTAGCCCACCATGGGTTTAGGTAGCCGTTCCCACATCTGCCCGACCCGAGGCTCCCTCTCCAGCCGTTCCCGGGCGCTGCTTGATCTTGGGGCCGTTTAGGAAGCCCGGCCCCGACTCCTGCAGCGCGGGCTCGGCGGGACAAGGCGGGAACGCGTTCAGGAAAGCTCACGCGACAGCGCCCAAAGGATGCTCTATGCGTTCATTTTGGGGGTTTGTCCGTCCCAACTCTCCGAACCCGGGCGCCTCCGCCCGCCCAGCACCCTCTCCAGCGGCGCGGGGGCTCCGGCCGCGGCGGAACCCAGACCCTCGGCGGCGGCCCCGCGGGCGCGGAAGCGGCGCGCAGCCGGCGATCAGCAGCGGTCGGAGTTTGCTTTGTTCCCTCCCCTCCCGCGATCCCTAACTCCCGTCCCACCGCGCCCTCCCGAAGCAGCTTCCTGCCCC